>BMAV01027863.1:14998-74239 GCA_019973955.1 Trichonephila inaurata madagascariensis | reverse complement strand
TTTTTTGTTTATTTTTTTTTTTTTTTTTTTTTTTTTTTTGTAAATTTGGTGCATGGTTACCAACTTTAGTTAATCGTATGCCATCTAGGACAGTTTTCTTGATGCTCAGGAAACTTACAGGTCATCCTTTGCATTTTCGATTTAGAAATTCAGAATTCAGTTGTGGTGCTGCCCAAAGTGCTAATATCTGGGAGGGAAAATTGTTTTCAATGTACATTTAATTAATGAAGTTGATAGTAAGCATTCTTTCCATGGGGGAGGAGGGGGCTTTATTCGGTTTAGCTGCTTTTTTTTTCATGTTGAAATGTAAAAAAATGTACACATTTTTGTATGCTGTCAGGAAAATGTGATATGAATTGATTAAAGTAGAAATAAGATAATTTTTTTTAAACAGCTCTCTTTAATAAATTATTTTACTATAAACCTATAAAGATAAATTATAGATGTTTAGATGTTTAAATACACTCATGGACACAAAAAAGGTAGCGCACCAAGACATAATTGCGAAATTGTAACGAAAATTGGCATGAAGATACATGTCGGGGAGATATGCAAATGAATAAAAATGCAGCGTGATTGCGCATTACGTATAGCCGGTAGAGGGCGTTTAGCGTCGTTCTACGTGGAGTATAAAAAAGGTAACCAACACTTTTTTGAATGTGCTGAATCGTTTACAAGGCAAGAACTGAGGTAGACATGTCATCATGTCATTTTCTGAGCACCTGTCGCAGCTTGAAAGGGGGAGAACCATCGGCATGATGGAAGCTGGGTGGTCATCTAGGCGAGTAGCTCGTCAATTAGGCCTCTCAGATTATGTTGTGAGGAGGTGTTGGGACATCGGATTCTAGGGATGTCATTTACACTAAGACCAGGCTCAGGGCGCCGTCGACAGACCAGCCGTCGAGAAGACCGCCACATCTTAAGAATTGCACGCTTACTGCCAATTGCTTCATCGGCCGCCATTCAGGCACAATTAGCACCTTAACTAGGGTCACCTGTGACTTCGCGAACCATACGAAGGCGCCTGGTTAAAGGACATTTAGTATCATGACGACCATTGCGTGTTCTGCCCTTGACGCTCACCCATTGCTGCCTCCTTTTGGAGTGGTACCGCGCAAGAGGAAACTGGCCTGCAGTTGAATGGAACCAGGTTGTCTTTAGCGACGAATTCAGATTCAATCTCAGCAGTGATGACAATTGTGTTCATGTGTGGAGACCCCGTGGAGAACGCTTCAATCCTGCCTTTAATTTACAGCAACACACAGATCCCACAACTGTTGTGATGGTATGGGGTGCCATTGCCTACAATATATGGTCACCCCTAATATTGATCCGTGACACCATGGCATACCAGCGGTATGTCCATGACATCCAGAAACCACATGTGTTGCCACTCTTGCAATGGCTCTCAGGAGCCATTTTTCAACAAGATAATGCTTGATCTTACACGGCAAGGGTGTCACAAGACTGTCTCTGTACTGTTACTACCCTTCCTTGGTCTGCCTGATCTCCATATTTGTGTCCATTCGAGCATATCTGGAATCATTTGGGACGGCGAGTTGGGCATCCCACGAGTTTGAACGAACTAGAGGCAAGGTTACAGTAAAACAAGAACAAATGTCTAAAGACATCGTACAGAACTTTTATGTGTGAATGCCCAATCGTATCGCTTCTTGCATTCGCGTTAGAGGGGGTTAAACAAGGGTATTAATTCCTCCGTACTTTTGCCTTTTTCTCTGAAATAAATTATCCCTTTTCTTTGATTTGTTAATAATTTACTTATATTAAAGTCGTCATTATGTATCTAAAATATCGTTGCATTTTGACGATTCCTTCTTGGTGCGCTAATTTTTTTCTTCGTGAGTGTGTTTCCAAAATTGTGATTTGTTATTATTTAACTTAACCCGTTGCCACCCAGTGTCATATTTATAGGAGAGTTCATTTTCCCCATTATAATTACACCTCTTCAACGTTTCGCCTATTTTTTTTCACCCCCTGAAAAGTAATGGTTTCACCCATCTTATTTAAACCAGTTTGGACCGGATGGAAGCATTTTTCTCTCAGCCACCTGCAAACACGTAAACTTTGCCATTTTTATGATTTTTTTCTTGCTGAATTTCATTGTAATCGTACGAAAATATTTTAAAGGTAAGTTTAAATATTTTTTTCAGAATTTATATTTCAGATATTCTATTAACAGATATCTTATAACATTTTATAATTATTTTTGCTTTTATTAGTTTTAATTAAAAATTTAAACTACCGTCCTAAAAATAGGACGCTGGGTGGATTCGTTAAATTTTCTGATATTTAGTTTATTTCATAGGTGCTTAAGATGTCGCGGAGAAATTTTTTCAAAACTGCCGAGGGAGCTATAGAATACCTATTTTTGGAGGAATTAGAGTCCGAAGTAATTGCTTTGCCACCTGAAGTAGAAGAATTAACAGATGAAGAAGGTAGTTGCAGGTAGTATTGAAATTTTTGTATCTTATGAAAACCATGATGATCATACAGAGACCGATTTATCAAACAAAAGTAAAAAACGAAGTTGCTCGGAATCAGGATCAAATACATGTAATAAAGGTAAAAAAGAGTTAATAGCAGATAGGAAAAAGGTTCAGCCAAATTATAATTTTTCTGAGGAAAGTAATACCTCAAAAATAAACTATGAAACAGCTGTAAGAACTTTAGAGGGTCTATCATCCGTAGAAGGTTTTGAAGAATTTTTGTCTCCATCATATTTGAAGCATATTTTAACAGAAACGGAAAAATACGCCAATCAATGGAAAAACAAAATAGAATTTTCCTTAACAACTGAAGAATTAGAAACATTTATAAAGATTTTTTAATTTTCTCTGGATATCATGCGCTATCAAGTGAACGTGACTATTGGTCAGATGAAGAAGATTTAATGGTTTTATAGTAAAAAACTCAATGACAAGAAAAGCAAATGACTCAAGCAAATGACAGAGCTTTTAAAATTCGAAAATTAATTACTGAAATGAACGCAAAATTTCAGAAATGGGGAATTTTTGACAAGCATCTATCTATTGATGAAATGATGATTCGATATTATGGTCATCATTACTTCAAGCAATACGTTAAAGGTAAACCCATAAGGTTTGGGTATAAGATGTTGGCATTATGTGGAAACAATGGCTACTGCTACAATTTTGATTTGTACTGCGGCAAGGAAGTTGTCGATGCTGCTTCTACAGTGATTCTTTCAAAAGAGCCCTTGGGAAATCGAGTTGTAAAAAAAATGCTTCAGCCAGTTACTGATCCCAAGATGTCATATAATTTATTTTGATAATTTTTTTAATTCCTATAATTTGTTAGTTGACCTAAGAAAGAGCAACAGGAACAATAAGAAGTGACAGAATACAGCATTGTCCCCTTGAAATTGATTCTATTTTCGAAAAGACTATCCGTGGTTCACATGATTTCTACTTTGATGTGAAAAATAAAATTACTGCGGTAAAATGGAATGATAACAGATGCGTTACACTTGCGACAAATTTTGACATAATTAAGTCACTAACAACTGTTTCAAGGCGTGAAAAGAGAAAAGCTGAAAAAAAATAAAATCGATCAGCCATGCAATAAAACAAAGCAATTAAGCAATTAAAACAAAAATATGGGTGGTGTAGATTCTCATGATTGGCTTTTAGAGAAACATACCATAAAAATCCGTGGAAAAAATGGTATTGGCCAATTTTTACTCGAATTGTAGACATGGCTGTGGTAAATACCTGCGTTATTTACAATATGGTAAATGCAAAGAAAAAGAGTATCAAAGAAATAAGGAGACATATTGCAATAGCCTATCTAAAAAAAGGCAACTCAGTACAAAAGCAAATAGGTAGACCAAGTTATACAATTTCATCTCGAGTGAAGAAAATAGACAGTGTTAGACATGATGGAGTTGATCATATAATTGGTAAAAGGGAAAAACAAAGACGATGTCAAATGCAAAATTGTTCGGGAAAACCTCTTACATTTTGCAGGAAATGTAATGTAACACTATGCACAAAATGTTTTCCAAATTACCATAAATAGTGTGAATATGTTTAAACTTAATAAAAAACGTTAAATTTATATGTGTTTTACTTTATTTTGCATTAAATATTAAAGTTCAATTGCTTGGGTACAAAAACGTAATCATGTAACTAAAAACAAAGGAGAGGTACTAAGTGTTCAAAAACTTCCATATCCGCTCAGCGTCCTATTTATAGAACAGTAATTATCTTGGATCCGAAATTAATGGTGTGGAGTTTAATTGCATATTATAATTAATTTAAGTGCTTAGATTTAAAAGTTTTTAACAAAATTTCAATTTAAAATTAAGCTGGGTGTTAACGGGTTAATGCTTTAAATACATCATATTTCACAGAAATAGAAGAATAATTACTTTGTAATGAGTGGTACACCATTTTCTGTGAATCAATAAAGTAATTCTTAGTGTTCAATTGCGTAGCGAAATGTCTCTCTCTCTCTTTATATATATATATATATATATATTAAGCAATTTTTAGAGCAGATTATGGTTTTTGAAAAAAATATTAATAAGTAACAAGTAATTTATGTGTATTACTTTTGTTTAGTGAAATTCTATTATTCAAACATACTGATAAGTTTTTGAGTAAAAATGCCGGTGTTGGAATTACTTCTGTATTCTACATTAGTCGCGCGCGAGAAAAATTGTAAAGTAACATATGATTATCGAAAGAGCAATTAACTTCTTTCTCTCCGTTGTATCTGTGACAAATGATTTTATGAATTTTTGTTGGATATTATGTCACATCTTATCTTCAAACCCATCACTTAACTTCATTGGCAATTTCATAAATTGCTAAAAGTAATTACACTCTATTTTATTTATTCTTATCAGTTTCATTTCCGGTAAAAAAATCTTTAAAAGGCATTAAGTTTTGCATCAAGTTTTAAATAAAAAGAATCATGATGATAACCTAGGGACTAATTAAAACAACCTAACAGGATTATTTTCTCTACCAACGATCATATTATAATTTCCTTTTTGCTTAAAAAAAATATCTAAATCATCCAAAACGATGTGGAAAAAACTTATCTGATTACATTTTGTATCTCTTTCGATTTTTAAAAGTTAGCTTTATAACCAAGTAGGGGAACAAAAGTACACACTACTACTACTACTTTTTAATTCTGTCATTATTTTCAGCTTTGATAAGCTACTAACGTACAAAATGATGAACGGTTATATTATATATGCTAAACGGTTTTACATTGTATTAATTTTAATTATTGAAGAGAAAATCGCATGATACATTCCTTGAATTATTGTACGTCAAGGAATTGTTAATGACCTATAATTTTGATGTAATCTATAATTTTTTGAACGTTCAAGACAATTCCTTTTCCTAATTGGTTATAGACATAATATAACTTTGACGAGAAGGAATGGCACAAACGCGTATACTTATTCTTAAAATTTCTTACATTGTAGAATTAATTTTAGGCAATGACTTTAAACCATTTAACCACGATTTGAAAAAGAAATACTAGAAACCAATATGGTAAATTTTTTTCTAACGGGCTATGTATTGAAAATGTAAAAGCCATTTAATAGTGGCACCATCCACCATAATGGTTTTCACTACCAAATTTGGACGCTTGAATTAATTTTAATTCAAGTTCTCGTTGGATACTAAAGATTGTCGTGATATAATTTGGCTCTGGAACCAGAGCCAAATTGATATTCAAGGAATCTTTCACTTGCCACAACATAATCATAAGACAAGCATGCTTGCTATGTTCGCATTGAGAAGTTCTATTGACTAAAACCGAGGTCGAGCCCACAGTCTTGAGCTTGGCAAGCGGGATATGGTAAAAATCGAAAGTGTGAAAAATTATACTACAATACTGACACCATATGCAAAAACAAATATTTAAAGATAGATTTTATGTTTATGTATATGCAAAATATTTTGAATTTCAATGTTTTTTTCAGAACGTTATTGTTCTTAACTACAAACTGATTTAATTATTCTTTCCAATAAGGGAGTAATTTCATTGCTACCCCATGAAAAAAATATATATTGGCGACGATACTGGATTTTTAGTCACGACTCTAAGAATATAATTTCTGACTATCTTGTTTGAAATTATATATATTTAAATATGCATAATGCAACGCAATTATTTAAAGACAATTATCATCTTATTTATTTTTAGATGCATTATATTTTGAATTTTAAGGTTATATCAGAATTTCATTGTTCTTAGGTATAAATTGCATTATTTTTTTATTAGTTTAGGTTATTTTTATTCATTACAAAAATCAAAGCCACAGTATGCGTTTTTTTTTTTTTAAATTTAATTCTTTGAAACATTGCGTAAAAATATAAGCTTTACTCTATAACTGTTTCTTTTTAATTGTTCCTTGCAAAATCTTTACATTTTACTTTACTAGAGATGAAAGTCGGTGTGCTTGCATATTATACGTCGACCAATTTCACTAAATTAAAAGATGTCACCATTTACACGTTTGTTTTTTGTCACTTAGTTAAATTAGCTTTGTTTTGAACTAAATTACTTAACTATACCTTTACATAATCACATTCAAAAGAATTTCAAAATTTTGCTGGATAAATTAAAAATAGAACTATAAGTAAGTAGCGTGCAGGGAATATTTTAAACACATTCGTCAAACAAATATTTTGGAAACGTTTTTTTATTTTAAAAAAAGTGCTTCCAAATTTACTTCTTTCAATAAAATAAATAAATAATCAACAGCGACACATCCAGTTGCTACCTGAAGTACCAAACATGCATTTCTGCTCGTCTTTTTTTCCATCTTTTTTTTTTAACTCAGCTTAAAAATTACAACCTTTAAAAATGTACAGTTAGGAGAGCAAATTTTAATTAAGAAATCATTAAATAATCATTAACAAATCGTTAGAAAAACACAAATAATTAAAAAAGAGAGCAGATTCGGTATAAGGAGAAAAACAACTAAATTTCTCTCAGAAATATAAAAGACGCTAAGTGTCTGTGAGGATGAGTTAAAAAAAAAGGATGTTCTCCTGTAGCGCCTCAAGTCAAAAAAGTGGATAAAAAAAGCACTGAGTGAGAGAGAGAAAGGGACAAAAAACAACCACTTCAAAACAGCGAAATAATTGAAACTGGTGAAGTAATTTATTTTGTTTATCTCTAAATGCGATCGATACCAGGACGCTCAAGTAAAAAGAACATTTTCCCCCTTAATACATGAGGGTTCTGCAGCTTTCTTTAGAATCCGGGCGTTTACTTTTTTTACGTTTTGGTCGCAGTCATATCCCGAATATTAAGCCTTTGTTATTCTAGTAAAGAAGTGCAAGGTTAATTATGCACACATAAATAAGAAACAAAATATGTTGTGTTAGATTTCTTTTAATATATATAAAGCATTCAACTTCAGTCTGTGTTTGTTTAAAAAAATGTTGACTTGCATTCAAATTTTCCTCTTCATTTCATGAAATTTTTCGTGGAACACAACATTTTTAATTTTGAATCTGTTTGGATAAGAGACCATAAGTGCTTAAGAAAAGGTTTTGTTATTAGTAAATATTTATTAAGATATACTATATGATGTATGAAATACGTACTATTACTCAAATGATAGCAAATAAATGATGGAAAAACCTCAAAAGAGAGTAAATATTTGTTTATTTGTAAGTTTTAAATGTTTATCCACCAACATAAGCTTCAATTTTACTTGGAAAAAGATACTTTGGAAAATAAAGGCATCGCTTTTTTCCCTTTTTTAATTCTTAAGTTTTCCGTATTTAATTTTGATGTGGTTTAAAAAGTTGAACTTAAACAACAGCTTAAACAGTTTTCATCTTTGAGTGTTTGTAACACAATAATACATAAAAAAATGTTTTGAAAATTATTTTTCCATTCCCATTTGAAGAATCGAAATTGTTGTGAAATATTAAAACATAATAACTTATACTTAACATATACTTATAAACAAACGGAAAACAGTAGAAAATGTCTCAAATTTTATTATTTTTTTTCAATGAATATATGAAATAGAATATGTGTGCTTCACGTATCAGGTTTCCAATTTCAATGATATAATGAATACTTAGAAGAATCTTAGATTATTTTATAGAAAATTAACAATTTTTCTATACCATTAGTTTATTGTCGTAATCATTATTAAAGAGTATTTTTTGTTCAATAAATTCTTTTTCATGTGTCTTTTTTACCAATAAAATCTAAATGCAGACTAAAAGCTCCACAGTTAAAATTAAAGCGTTATATTCATATGCTTTTTAAATAAATGAAACTGACTCAAACTCATTGGAAAATTTCCGAAGAATAATATAAAAATAATATCCTAAATGTTACACTTAAATAATGCTAATTTAAATCACTTTATTTTTCGAAAATGTTGTAGTTGTTTTTTAATAAATCTGGTTGCAAATATTTAGATCCAAACTCTGATATGTTTCTTTAATAATAAATTTAATAATAATGGCATTTTTTTTTATTCGCGTGGATTTTATTCGATAATTTTCAAAGAAATTTTTCAAATAATGTGTTTGCCATTAATTTTCAGTTTAATATTTTTTGAGGAAAATTATGACAGTAATTAAAATTACCATCAATTTTCTGAAAAATCTAAAAATATTGTAAGAATATTGTCCCAAGAATTCTGAAGGAAACATATAAAAAATACTAAAAGGTATGCAAGGCGATTTAAGAACAAAAATCCAAATATACTGGAGGGAGAGGTTGTAAATTAAAATGATGTCACTTAAAAATCAGTAAATATAATTCTGTTAAAAAGGTGTAGAGAGATAAAATTTAAAATACCTACTTTTTAAGTAGCTTCACCAAGGTTTACATGAACAAAATAGCTTGAGATTTTGCTGATGAACACAAAGCTTTTTTTCTAAAATCATATACGAATTAGTACTTTATATAAGGTTTCTATAAAAATGATACCTACGACTTGAATAAGTTCTTCACTCGGAGTGAGCATCCCGCGGAACAAAATAGAATAATCATTGATAGTAAAAAATAATTTTATTAAAGTTAATACATTGCCTCAGCAGCAATCCATGCTTATTTTCGGATGGAAAATTCTAACGAGGAAACCCATGTTCGTAAATGCAGTTTGAAACGTGATTTGCAAGTTTAAAAAAACCAGCTCTTTAGATGTTGATTCACACGAGAACAATCAGTGGACTAAGCTGGCGATTCCAAAAACAGATGAACATGTAACAGCTGAAACATATGCGCATATTCTTCAAATGCTACTTTGAAGGACCATTCTGTGGCACGAGTATTGGACATTTGTCACCAACCTTTTGCACATTATTTCACTGAAAATTTTAAATGTATACTCTTACAAGATGCATGTTGAGCAAGAAATGAAACCGTATTGTCATTTTACCTGTCTTGAATTTGCATTTTCTAGCCATTACTTATTTTTAGGATAGAGAATGCTCAATTGCACTTAATAAGTATTGTCAACAAACCTAACTGCTTCATTCGTGGAAGATTAAGACAAAGAGGCTGTTTCGCTATCGCTGTGTTCATGCAAAACGGAGCAGCTGCTCACACGTCAAAACGTACAAAAAATGGGTTTCAGACTAATTTTCCTGACGAAATTTCCACATATTTTCTCATCTGCGAGGCCAGAAATATCACGAAAAATGAACTCTTTTTAATCTTGGTTGTAACATTTTTCAAAGATCGCGCTTATCAAGGATATGTAATTAACAAAATGAAACTGAAAGCCATCGTCATTCGCTGTCTTTTTCATTCCTAATGGCATGTTGGATAAGGCGATATATAATGCGTTGGTACACTTTTACCATATTGGGGACCAAGATATTAAGCATATAGTATCTCATGTGCACAAATAAATAAATAAGTACAATTTTCTGTTATTCTTTGATTTTTTAACTTTCTCCCTCTCTCTGATAGCTTTCTTTATTTCTCTATTACAATGACAACAACTCAAAGCACTTTTCTCCATTAAAATTGGAGTATAAATGTATACAATATATGCAACTATCCGTTATTCTTCGATTTTTGAACTCTCTCTCTCTCTCTGATAGCTTTCTTTCTTTCTATATTGCAATGGAAAATACCTCAAAGTACTTTTCTCGCCGTTTAAATTGGAGCAACAGGATTTTCGTATTTATAAATGTAGTTTTATACGGCTCCGTTACATTATCCTCAATTATACATATTGTAGTTCTACAGATATATGCTCTTTTGTATTATAATTGAAATATTACAAAATAATGACATTAAACAGAAACACATTCATAAATCAATTCTATTTTGGTCTCTAAAACCTTTCCCGAATAATATTTTATCCATTAA
Organism: Trichonephila inaurata madagascariensis; assembly: GCA_019973955.1. NCBI lineage: Eukaryota > Metazoa > Arthropoda > Arachnida > Araneae > Nephilidae > Trichonephila > Trichonephila inaurata. Next base: position 63,871 of record BMAV01027863.1, on the reverse strand, counting down.
AATGCTATCAATCCTCCAATGCTTCTAATTTTTAAAAAACTAATTTATGACTAATAAACACTACTTTTTACTAGTAACTGGTCCAGAAATGTGTATTGAAGTATGTTAAGAAACATTAAAATAGCATTAAAAATTAATAGTACCTTAAAATTACTTGGGTACATTTTTGCTCAAAAAATATATATTTAAAGTGAATTTTTATTAAATGTGGAAACAAAGGCCGTACTGATTAGAAATATGCATGGTATTTACATATTAGCTTAATCTGCAATTCATAATCAAAAAATGTCCACAAATTAATATTTACTATTTGAGACAATTACAAGGTTGAATTTTTTTAAAGTACTGAAATCAAATGGTTCTGTGATTGCTTAAGTTTTAAATTTTATTTTTATCGCAAGCATTAATTTAGGATATATAAATATTTGCAGTTAAAATAAAATATATTAATACAGGATATTCACCAGAACACACGATGACACGTTGAGGAATTTCAGACATTCTGGCAATGTTCTTGACACTTGATCGATGTTTTAAATTAAGCAGTCCGTCACAAGTAGGGATGTTAAAATTCAACAGAGCGATGCTAGTAAAAGATCAAATGTAAAACAAAAACAAAAGGCTTTTTAATAGTTACCCACTGAAGAGGAGCAGCATTTATTATCGGTCAATTTAGAAATTTTTATATTTCCCCTAATAGTAAGATATAACACTATTCTACAAATGCTAAAAATATGCACCAAAAAATTTGACCAAATTTGAGTGGAAGAATACAGGACAAATAATGTAAGTGTTGTTAAAACGAGTTAAAAAGCATAAAAGTATTAATTTCGTAGAGATTTAAGCCTAATGGTGTCCGAATATTAAAATAAAAGTGTAGCAGGAAACGAGTACCTTGACAGTTTTTTCTTTAGAATTGTTTCCACGAAAATGTAAACTGGAGAAGATCATTGAGGTACTACAATCTCTCCTCCAAAATACATCTGAGAGTGGAGAATGTCTCCCGTCTCCAGAAAAGTTATTAATGTAAGTAAAATATAATTGTAACTTTTTAATCTCCTAAATAGAGCTTAATTTTTATTTCATGTGTGGAGCTCGAAGGATATTCGAATCCGGGTAACTCATTTAAAATTAATTACTGTCTACTTATTACTAAGATGCTTTTAAATTTTTATCCCAAGAGCGGCCATGCAGGACACAAACTCACCCGTTGCTCACGAAATCGCTAAATACTGGGAAAACTGTTCATTTGTCGCCAATGACTTTGACAGAATTTTCGTAGATGACATTCTTCATGGGAACTAAATGGTATTTGTCATATATATCTCTCTTTTTTGGTAGTGGCACATTTTGTTTTTTTACAACTTAATGTACTTGTTTTGACTGAGTTCCCCACGCGACCACTTTTGTTCCAAAATATTTTCTATGAACATGTTAAGTTTTCCCCCTGTAAATAACTTTGAGGTTTTGATTGGTGTGTTGTATGATTTATTATAGTTTATAAATATAAATAAGTAGATTATAAAAAAAAAGAAATGAGGATCTGTGATATCTGTAGAAAGAAATTGAAACTGATCAAGCAAGGGTAAAATCTGCTGAAATATTGCATAAAGACCATGATGCAGCAGCACTTTTGAGCAAAGCAATAAGCATGAAACATTTGAGTTGAAGGAAAAATTTTCAGATGCTATCTCAAGAACTCCATCAAGAAAAATATAAAACTATAAGAGTGCCACAAGGTCGCCCTGTCAAAAAGACACAAGCAAGGAAAAGTTCAACATGCTATTTGTCGATCATCAAATGACTATGACATGTTTGCCTGCAAACTAAGTTCCTGTAATGTTAGCGAAAAGTGTCTGCATTTTGTCTCTTTTTTTGTTTTTTTCTGTTTTTTAAAGTCACGCACGTTTGAAACTTCTTGATTTAGTTATTGTCATTTTTTTCTTAAACTATCAAAGACAAATCGAAAAGTCCTTAAAGATAGGTGAGTATATTTTCTCTTAACTGCATTATTCACTGGAATTATGATTTTTATTTAGTACAATAAAAATAATTATAAAAAAAAGATTAGAATGGCTCAGTCACTCGGCGTTAGTATCGAGTGCGCCACCTTTTCAGGGCTCATTCTCTTTAAGCGAAATGGAGATTCATAACACTATAAGGTACCAAAATTATAATACAAAAATATTTTTAATTCTCACCTACATAAGAAAGAAATTGAAAAATTCCGTATACTTTTTTAAAATATTGAATTTCAAACTTAGCATTTTGATTCCATGGATATTCAATTAATTCCAAATATAACGCAAAATCCTGCTGCTTCTTTCATTTACTTTTATTCCTTTCTCTCTCACAGGTTACGCCAGTATTAAACTACAATTTCCTTTTCATTATTCAGCCCACAGGCTGAAAAACAGACTACCATCTTACCCTATTAGAACATCCCTGAGTGCTTTAGTCAAGTTTTTGTTTGTTTATTGAAGCTCAACTGACCACGGAATGTACGGGTGATAGCTGCCGAGTCTAACAAAATAAAGTCCTGCACCACTTTTCCAAGCGTAATAATAAATATAAAAACACGTAAGAAAGAACAACAAACTACATATATAAAATAAAAGTCAGCAGCTGGGAGCTAGAAAGAAACGAAGCGGAAAACTGTGAAATATGCCATCGATTCCTAAGAATCTTCTTAAGTCCCAGCATTCGTTTATTTCTTCCACTGTATGCCAGATGAAGGGGACTACAATTCAAAGGACCCTTTTTTCTATCTTTGAGGCACATCATGTTTTTTTTCCTTCGCTCGTCCTTTGTGAAAGAGATGAAAAATCCTTATGTAACTGTATTCTCTAACGTATTACGTCTCCTTTCAAAGAAAATAATGTCTCAACAACACTGGGCACACACTTTGGAAGAGGATTTATTCTTCAGGAGTTCATTGAAAAAAGTATGACTACAAGAATATGCAGTCTTTTTTAAGAAAATTTTTTTAAAAAATAGATGTCTTTTACATTTTTCCTTTCCATATTTATCCGATCTTCGTAGAGAATCAACACGTCAATGGTTGGATAATGGTGGTTGAATATATTTAAAATTTTACGTCAGATACTCCAACAAAACTCCACTCTAAGTTAAATGAAATAATTGTTTTATACGTAATATAATAAAATCATATATTTTATCTCGGATATCTAATCAATAATATATTTATGTTAATGCAAAGTGATTAAAACTTATAAATTTAATATTTAACTGCAATGTTTCATTTACTAATTTAGTCAATGTTAATTAACTTCAGAAATAATATATGTTAAATTAAAGGTAGAGCAGAATATAAATTTATCAAAGTTTATTGATAAGAAAGATTAAAAATACATCTAATAAATGTAAGAAAATTATTATAAAATGTACAGTAAAAATTTGTCTTAAAAGAAACGGAATTGAGTATACAAAAATTAAATAATATAAAAGTATAGTATCAGTTGAATAGGAAATATAAATTAAGTGTAAAATGAGGGAGGCAGTTTATATTCTTCAAGGGAAGAATATTATTTAGGGTATGTGCACAAACTCGCTGAAATGTCTCTTTTCATAACATTTTCCAAAAGTTAATTAAATTGTCTTATAATTAAATCTTTACCTCTTCTAGTCGAACAAAACACAGCTTTTTATTAATTTATCAACATATGAGATAATTTAAATAGATTCAATTACCAAGGATAGAAATACTGTGATAGAGATATTTTAAAACTGAATATCACACATATTAGTTTAAGTGGGTCTTATATTTTGTATCATCCTAACCTTTGATCGGAACGATTTTATAATATACTCTTGATTTCTACTCTTGAAGTACTTAACATGACAAATGATAAAGTCTTCGCAATACATCGAATCTTCACAATTTATCTTTCATCAAGATCTCGATTGATTAAAAATATATTCATATATACTGAATTCTTCCTGTTTATCTCAATGAACCTATTAAACTCTAATCTATTTTATTACATTTTATGGGATGATGTTTTCTTATTAATGATCTTTAGCAATTACTTAAAATGTGCATTATGAATTTAAATATATATGTACACATTCGATCAATGTTGACAAGCAAATTCAAAAGTCTAAACCTCCCCTCTAGATCAGAATTTTTAAAATAATTGAAAAGCTTTATCAAACATAAAATATTCTTTATATAAACTAAGTTTCATTTCATATATTTCGGATGTTTAATATCAATCATTTATTTTAATTTCTGTTTATTTTCCTATGATCTTTCCAAAACTATTATTGTGCGCTTAACACAATAACGCATGTATTGTTTAATTGTTCTTTAATCAGTTTGGCTACTAAAAATTTCTGCAATTAATGAAAATTTCCCTGATGTGATGGATGGAAACTCTTACAAAGCAGGTTTTATGACTTATCAATATGAATATCTTGAAAGAAATTAACCATTATTAAAAACCATCAAAACATCATACAATAACTGTCACATGCTATCTCACCAAAAGAGTACAAACCTTTCCGACAGGAAATAAATCTTCACCTATCAACGCACAATATATGAGCAAAAAATAAATCATTTGTCACTTTGACCCACATTCGAAACGCATTATCCGTGTAAAATTGAGCAGCTACGCCAAGCAATGTTACAGTTAATTAAGAACTAATTACATCTAATTACGTTCTCTTTGTTGTAGCTCAGTTTGATTAATCTTGAAACAGCACTTATCGAGGCGCTCATCAAACTTTTATGAACTCACTTAGAAAATTAAACTTATTATCGGATAAATGTCGCATGAGCTAAGAAGTCATTTTATGAGGAATTTCTCGGAGATGGTTCGGAAAATTATTCATCTGAAAAAATATGATCTTTAATTATGTGAGTGGACTGTTATTATGAAAATTAAGTAATAATTCACCATTTTTCTTATTAGTTATCATATGGTGGATTGAATCTCCGAGGTAATATTTAATAAATAAATGCTCTCCATTTAATTATTCCTCCTTTCTGTAAGAGTTTCTTTGTGTATTCTTATTCGTAATTTATATATAAGGATTGCAGATGTTGCTTCAGTTTAATAGCAATTCCATAGAAAATGTGAAATATGCTCACTTTACTCCATTTGAATTTTAGATAAATTTTACAACATTGCATTTTTTCCAAAATGTTTACTAAAATTATTGAATACGTAAATATATATAAATCTGAGAATGTGGAATTCTTTATTACTGACTGCCTGTACTTCTAAAATAATACGTTACTATTAGAAGAAAATCAAAATTAATTTCAAAAAGTTTATATATAATCCAATTTTAGAGCTTATTGCATAATACATACACGCACGCACGCACGGGCGCTCTTAGACACACAAACAGACACATATATATACGAGAAGTGTAAAGAAAGCAATTGCAACATAGTTCAGAAAATTGTAGAATATCTAGCATGCGCAAGTATCATAATGGACCACTTTTGTTGATAAACAGTTGTTCAAGTTTGAAGGGATATTTACTGAGTGAATGATATCGGCAATGATATTTCTATCGCTCTATATGATTTTTACAAAAGGTGATCAATGATTTTGTATCATGCAAGATGTCGTCCATGGTGAAATTTCATCTAAATGATATCAAAATTGACGTAAAGTTTGTGACGAAAAAGGATTTACTTTTCAGGATGGTTTGGATGATGGGTCAGAACATTTGATATGAGTTGTAACGATACTTTAGGTTTTTGTTTCACAAGTTAGTTTATTATGCTCAGTATCTAACTTACATCATAAGTGGTTTCCATCTTTCCTCAGACAATCGAGAGAGTGTCAGGGAAATGTCCGTAGAATTTTTTTTTAAATTATGAAACGATCTGACGCACGCTGAAAAACTGGCAAAGTATGTGAACATTTTATTCCAGTGTGTTTCACATTGACTTTTAAACGTACAAAAATGACTCCACTATTTACCTGCTGGTATGCACCTTGATAGGGATGCATTTCTACAGCATATTTCAGCCATTGATGAGGCGTGTTAAAGCTTTGTTGTCTGTGTAATTTAACGGAGATGGTGTTATTCTTATGCATGCTATCCCTCAAGGAGAAACTATCTATTCAGGTTACAATTGTAGGTTAATATATATATATATAGTATCATACACTTCCAGTTACGAGGTGCAAAAGTCAACGTTTTTAAGGAGACAATCTTTTTATTATTTTGCACGTCAAATGTAGTTCCCATGTTGCATATATCTAACATATTGCAATGAATGCAATGAAAGTTTTTGCAATTCTCTAGGTAAGAACATTTGTAATTTCGATCTATAATTTGAATTGAAAAAAAACGAAACAAATAAGCCTTGAAAGTCTACCCAACGTGGCTTCTGAGCTTTCAGAAGTAAATGTTTCCTCAAAACCATTTATTAGAATCATAATTCACGACAATGCATGGCATGTAGCAGTCAACAAGGAATGCAAGATACAAAGGTGCTACCACCTAGTTATGGGTACTCCATAGTCGTTCACCCACCGATCCCCTATGGGGCGTTAATGGACTTATTTTGTTTACATCGTGGCCACAGCTGTTGGAAGACAAACTATGGTAAATAGATGGAAGAGAATATTTGCCTCTCCTTTATTCGACAATTTTCATTCACTTTGATTGTCTCATAATGTATTTTCTTTTGCATCACCACTTGCGAAAGTATTACACACTGTAGATCTATTTCGAAGGATTCTTCAGAGTTAAGCTAAAAGTATAGTTGAAATTCTATTAAATTTATCACCAATTAATGTTTGAGACAATTTTTGATCTGTTCGTTGATTTTTATCATTTTATGCACAGGTGGTCATAGTATTGTACATTCATTATTGCAAAATGTTTTATTAAAGGTATTTAATTTTGGTAATAAAGGTATTATAAACTGGTAACGTTAAAGTTCATTAATATTACAAAATTTTAGTGATAGTTCATTACACCTTGAAGTGTGTAATTGAAATTTATTGTTGATATGATAATTTCAATTTATAACTCCCAGCAAGAATTAAAAATAAATTTTTGATGAAACTTATTATAATCTGATTGCCTCAACAAAACGCAAAACCTGGAATAACCATTTCCTAGAGAAGCAAGTTTAACCCTATTTAGTTGCTTAAAACAGAAGGATTCATATATATATATATTTAATTTTCTTAAATCAAAAATAACTATCTTCTTTTTTATCATAAATTCCTTGTGGGCTGAAGATTCAATGCTAAAAGAAACAAATATCTGCGTTCATAAACGAAATTTGAGTTCTATAAAATTATATTTATAATTAATTGAGGGACTAAATTCTTCTAAGCGAAAGACATTCGCTAAAATGAGATAATTCAATAAATCAATTTTAATGTTTAAAAAATACATATATTTTCTCCAATTTATTTATTAATCGGACCGGAATATATTCAAAATAAGATCTGAATAAAATATAAGTCACTCTTTTAATTTTCATTTTTTTTTTGATATGCTAAATTAAAAAATTTCAGTTGATAAACTTTGGAGTACCGTAAAATCCTGCGTAAAACGCGCACCTATACTTTCAAGCTGATTTTTTTAAATTTTTAGGTATATTCGCCGTATAACACGTACTCAGTTTTTTACGAAGAAATCTGAAACACTGGTTTACATTGCTCTTAAGTTTTGAAGTCATTTTTTCGAGGTATTATCACAGAATTTTTTATGAAAGAATAGAATACTTTTAGAACTACAGCTATTTTAGTTCATAAGGCAAGTCTCTCTCTCTCTCTCTCATTTCTATTAAATAAACAGTGTTTTTATACACATATAAGTATTTGTTTTTATGCTCATCGTCTTGTTATGTTTAATTTAATGTTATCACTTTTATACCCAGCGAATAACGTGCAGCCTTAAGTTTCAATCCTTTGTTTTTGTGTTAAATGCGCCTGTTATACACCGGACTTTATGGTACTTCAAAATCTTTCAAGTAAATCATGATAAATGGTTATATAATCAGTAATTATATATATTTCAAATATAGTATTTTTGAGTGTGCTCTGCTATTATTTAAATAATAAAGTTTAAAATAGTTGTTTCTAACGTACACTTAATATAATATCATTTAAGAGCATGAGAAATTTATTTAATAAGTTATTACAAAGGCATTCGATTTATAAATTAATTTTAAATGTATCATAAATTGAGATTATTGGTTGAATAAATCCAGACGCTAAGAACGTTTTCGTCCTCTTCAATGTTGCTCAATACATAAATAATCAGCAATTCTAAGATATATATATATATTCTGTTTAAAATAAAGAATAAATACATTAGCTTGCGAATTATACAATAATATTCAAGAGAATATTCATATAAAATAGATACTCTTAAATGAAACTTAATATATATAGTAGAACTGCTGTGTTCATCTGTAAGTTCATTGTATATCTTAAAAAAATTTTATTCGTTGAAATAAAAATAAGGAAAAAAGAATATGAAATGTTGAAAATAGTGCGTTAAACCACTCATATTCTCATACCAGAAAAATGCATTTTCCTACGTAATATGTTCCCTCTAACAACACTTCTTCTACTCCCAAAAAATACTCTTTGCAACAAGTTGCGTTAAGTATGCTTGAAAGATACCAAGATAGAATGGAAAATAGGACGTTTCCCTTCGAAGTGGCTTAACATGCCAGGAATATGAAAGCTAGAAGCAAGAGTGCTTTTCTTTCCCTCAATAACTTCAAAAAGTGAAATCTTTCGGCTACAAAATGCGCATTCCTTTGAATTGAGTTTCATTTGATCACTAAATGTGAAGCGCCGTGAAAACATTTTTTTATAGAGAACTGTGTTTTTTTTCCTTTTCATTTCTGAAATGCTTGTAAGTTTTTGCGGCAAAATAGATGGCTATTTTTTAGCTTGCTTTTATAGTATGAAGTTTTACTTTCAGTATCGGCAGTGAAAGCCTTTTGATTGTTAAGGAAAGTAGAGCTAAGGAATTCTGTATTTCTGTTTTCTATCGGTTTGTGTTTAGAGCATGTTTGTAGGTGTGTAGGTAAAGCGCATAAATAATATTTTTGTCGCTTAGATTGTGACAGATCAGCTTCGTTTTTAGTAAAACACAGGATACCATCCCTCTTTAACTCCTTTTATTTAAAAAAAAAATCCCTTTGAATAATGAATATCTGGTGAAATTAGATATGTGGACACGTTCAATTTAACTTAACTCAATCAAATACTTATTCGAAATAACTTTAATTATATTAGATCTCCACTAATGAGACTCAAGTTATCTCTGAAGGAGAATGAGTTTCCTCTTAAATCAGTAATATTCCTGTAAAGTAGATTTCAAATCTTCGTCTTTCTCACTTATTGTCAATCCGTCGATCTCGAGCTGCTAGTATCTTGTGGTCTGGGATACATATTCGTTCATAGAACCAGCCTGGAACAATCCAAGCTTCTTCTTCAGCTCTAGTAGCTTGTGGTGATATTTAGATAGCGTATAGATAGCGTTACTACTCAAGTTCGCTAACTCTGGTTTCCCCAACAAGCTTACGTTGACGACAATGGGTTCAATTCATTCCGGTATCATGATAAAGACAAACACGTGTGTTCTTCATGGAATTCCAACAAGACATTAAACTAATTGTACTTGTTGTTATTTATAAAACTTGGATATAATTTTTAATTTCGAAATTGAGTGAAGGTGTTCAAGTATTATGGGAAAACATTTCATCAAAAAGATTTTAAAAATAAGAAGAATCTCATATTATGCATGTATTTTTAAATAAAATGCATTTTGATTTTTATGTGCGTTATTATTGTTGAAAAATTTTTAAAAGAAAGTTTCTGCGAAGAACACAAGTTGGCAACTACGAAACGTATGAACTGATTAGTTGGAAAAGACCTGAGCGCTTTCATCGTGTGACTACGATGTCACATGAGTTTTTGAGCTGATTGGTTAAATAACGTGGTCGTCATTATAATGTATGTATGACGTCACATGAATTGTACCCTTTGGCTATTTATCCCGCGGATCTGGAATTGACAACTTAATCTTATAGTTTATTGTATGCGGGAGAGGTTGTGCTCGCGTAATGTTTTTCGTATCTATACTATTATCATTTGTTATTTTTTTTTATTACTAACTACCCTTCCCTTTCTTTCTTATATAAAATTAATTTTAAGTTTTTATTTTATTTATTTATTTTGTAACATGCAATTCACTTTCACAGGGTTTTGCTAGAAATGATTGATCGATATTTACATAAGATAAATTTCATACTTACTAGAAATGAAAATTTACAAGCAATAGATAAATGTAAGATTTTTTGGGGGTGCCTCTTTTGGTTGATTACTCACTGTGGTATTTAAAAACAGTATGGTAGCTCAGAAGCTTCTCTAATCTGGAGACCACTAGTCTATATTTTCCTCTGTTTTTCTCTGTCTTGCGTTCAACTTTTTACTTAAATGCCTCCTTCCATTGTTCTCCTGGCTTTCATTTACTAACCATCTAAATACATAGCTAGTGAGTACTCGAGACCCAACGTGTAGATAAGGCCAATGTACGTTAAATCTATCGAGCCTTAAAGTACTCCCGCTGGTTTGATATATAAGTGGTGGAGTGCCAGCTGAGTTGTTCTCATCATTGGACCATGGTTCCACATTACAAAATCGTCGCCAATAACGTTCGAGTCACTTTATAGTGCGAAGTTAATTTATAACGTTCTCTCTTACTCTATTAATTAGTATTTCTAATTTACATACGTTAAGTTTCGAACAGAGGCACTTTTATTAAACAACGTATTTAAGTAACACCAGAAGTTAGTCAAAGGAAATACGTTGTCAGTCGTAAAGGTAATCGATGAAGTTGTGTTTGTTTGAAAAGAATAATTTTTTTGATGTTAAGTGTTCGGAAAAAGTACACCAAACAAATACTTAGATTTGAAAGCTGGGTATTTAATACACATCACATACTATAATAAATAGACTTATTTATGTGATATTTTCAATCAAATTATTACATCTCCTTTTTTTAATCAATTAATAATGTATTTACATTTTATCAAATGTGCCTTAAACAAACTATAATTTAATTGTTTGATGTAGTAATTTGACATAGAAACCTATTGTAGATATAATGAATTAGATTAGAGCTAATAAATAAATCCAATGTACTTACATTCCAACTGTTCCTTAATCATTGCTAAACTGGAAATAATCTGAGAATATTCTATGCTTAACAACGTTTGGATGTAATCATCTTGGATTATTTCTAAGGTAAATATTATTACTATGTTTCTAATTCACAAATAAATATTTACTTCGTCAATTTACTTATACTTACTATTTACTTTACACTTACTTTAGGATATAATTGAGAATAAGACTAAGATTTGTAATTTTTCCACAAATATGTACATGTAACTGCTTTCAATTTAATTTAATTTAATTTTAATTTATATTCAAAATTTTTCACGAAAAATATCAGTAACTGTATGTAATATTTTACATTCTTTAAATTGATTAAAAATCTTTTCTTAGGTTTTAACTTCTAATTTAGTCGAAATAACACTATTATTTGTATTATATGAAAACATTCTCTCAAATTCAATTTTGCATTCCTTAAATAAGATATATTTAAAGCACACAGATTAATTACGCATATATTTTGACTAAATAATGCTACGTGTAATTCAAACATATCCTTATTTAAATACATGTTCCAATAAAATAACGTAGGACTTAATTGGATTATACGACTTCACTAATATTGACGCCAGTTTGCTTTCTAATTACATTTCCAACAACATCCTTAATTGAAACTAAGCAATGGAAGAGCTTGATTGTGCGAGCAACTATCGCTCTGATTCTCAAGAGTTTGCTTCATTCAATTTAAGAGATATCACACAAAATGAGAGCCCCAAATACTTATTTTGCAGTTTCAATTAATTAAAGTATCACGAGTTATTATCCTAAATGCAATTTATCTTTCGCATTTCATAGATAAAAATGACACAAATTGCTTTGTGAGGAAGGAAGAGTAAGGCATCTTGATTGGAGCAATCCATTATAATAACGAGAACTTTTCGACAAGTATAGATAAAGTCAGTTGGGAGGATTATATACGTGTAGATTTCATTTCCGTAATCAATGAAGAACTATTCATTTTGAGATAACATTAGATGAATAACATTATAGTTTTTATCATCGACATATGTATTGAGGACCGATAAAAGTGTCACTTAAAATTAAATTTATGAAGTAAGATACTATTGATTTCTCAGCTGTCTGGTTTCTATTAAAATTCTTGTTTTTGGAACATGATATGAAATTATTTTTGAATCCAATACATCTAGCGGTAAAAGTTTTTTTGTGTCATATGTAATTAATGTCATCCTAAATAATAATGATTAATGAAATAGCTATTTAGCCTTAAGACATTTTATAGAATCTAAATAAATCATGTTGTTGTACTTTTACAAAATTACTTGTTTGGTTGTTATATCCTTACCTTTATATTTTTCTTACATACTGTGAATTTACAAAAATTACCTAAGAAAACCTACTTTTAGTAATAAATTTTTACAATGGCATATCAAAAATAAAATACATAGACGAAAATTTAAAAACTAAGAGCTGATAAGATACTCAAGAATATAATACAAGAAAAATAAAGAGATTTTATCTATTTTATTTTTCAATAAAATTGCTTTAATTTGGATAAAACGCATAAGTAGTAATTTGTAGTAAGTGCGACAGTAACTTGCGAGGTTTTAAAATGCATATATTGAAATACTAGTTCGAGTTCTCAAACACCAGTAAAATGTACATATTTTCATATGATTTTATAAAGTTTGTGCAAAAAAGCAAAAATTATAATATTGAAACAATTTTTGTTTTAAAGTTAGGGTATTCTTAAATAGCATAAATATGAAACCAGAAGTAATAATAAAGAAAACAGTTCAATTTCTGTTTCCTACAAGATAACTTTTGAAAAATGCACACTAGATCCTCTATTATATTATTCCAAATTAAATCTTATTAATGTCGGCACTCTATATATTTGAAATTTTAATTTTATTTCTTATTTAAACAATTTCAGAATTAAAAAAATAAATTAATAATTTTTTTAAAAAATTTTAAGGTTTGAAAATGTATTGAACCTATTCCCGAAAATGATGTACAGTGGACAAAGATCTACAAATACAATACACTTACAAAATTTACTAGTTCTGCTGTCAGATGTTTCTTTTTTTTTTAATCTTGTACGAAAGTTTGAAATTTCGAAACTGAGAAAAGCAGATTTATTTTTTGTGTTAAAATAGTTTTTTTTTGGATTTAAAATATACCTGTTCAATATGTTAGATCCTTTTTTTATAAAATGATGGTACAAACTGGGTTTTTTTTATTCTCATTGAGAATCACTTTTATTGAAAATCCAAACTTATAATCTTGGCAAGCTTTAATATAATGTTCAGCCTTAAAAGCTAAACCTAGGGAAAAAAATACCATCAATTTAAAACTCAGACTTTTTATAATATTTAGATGATAAACTATTTCATCATTTCATCACTTCATTTATACCATTATCAGTTCTTGTTTTAGGAGATCCTGGTAGTTTTGGTCAGTTTTCCAGACTATAAAACTGAAAGTCTGTTTTGTTTTCCGAGGTCTTCTATCCAAATACCTTTTGAATAGTTTGGCTGAAATAACTCAGTAATTAAGGAATGAATTCAATTTTAAGAAATGATCAGTATAATACTTTTATGCTTGTTGTAAAATTTTTAGAGGAATTTAATCTTATTGGTAAATGCAAGTTTCAAGAGCTTTATGTAGAGAATCGCTTTATCATTTATAGAACGATAATAAAAAAAATATTTAACCGCATATACATTATTCAAATTTAATATTGCATTCAAAATCCAAAAAAAAACATTTGGAAAGTGAAGTACAAACTAAGGTATTTACCTCGCCAAATGACCAAAATTGCCCCGCAGCCGATTTTAATAATAAAAAAGTAATAAATCAACTAATTCTAAAATTAACGTTACTTCTGTTTCTTTATGTTGCCTTTAGACTTTCCTAAATACTACTTTCTTTATTGCTCAGAGAGTTATAATTGTTGGCTTTCAGTGTGGTTTATTTTAAATCGTCCATTACAATCTAGAAAAAAATTTTCTTTTTAATACTTTGCTTTAAAAAATTGATTATTTTGAGCGTCAAAAAGAAACTATACCCGTAAAATAGCTAGTGTATACTTCAGAAACAATTGTATACATTATAATCATAACATTATGGATATAATGTATTTAATGTAATTAGTTGTTATGCTATTTATCTTTTTTGGGAATATTTTTAACTAGTGGTAACGGAAATTAATATGAATTCAGGCAAAACCTCTTTTATTAAAACTTGTTTATACAGTTTTTTAAAATCGAATATATTTATAAATAAATATAATATTTCTATTTCTTAACAGTTAAATAAATATAACACATAAAATTCATTATCTGTTTCCATACTCGTTAAAAAATTTGGTTTGTATTTTGAACACCGAAGCAAAAATTGCAAATTTTAAATTATAATATTTATAATCTGTCAAAGAAAAAAAGAAGCTTTAAAAACAAATGTTCCTCTTTTTTAACTAAACAATACATTTATTATCAGTTTATAATATATAAATACTAAACAGTAAGAATAGCAGAATTTAAAATACGTTTAATATTTTCAGCCTTAAAAAAAAGCAGATGCAACAGTCGATCTTGATCGTCATATTTTGGTAAAAATAAAAACAGAAAATTCTAAGAGAAAACAGATAAATCTCTCGTAAATGGGGATCTGTAAGCGCGTGTGGTAAGAAATAGGAAAAATTGATGAGTTATATTTTTCTTAGCTTCAACTGTGATTCTATTTTGGTATATATAAGAGAAGAATTTTTCTTTGCATTCATATGCAAATAGCTGTTTCAGTTCAAATGTGTTCCGGAACCAAAGACAGGGGGAAGAGATTCAAAAGCACGTCTTTTCCACAAAAGGCATCAACGGTATCTCGAAAAAAATGCAGGGAGGGGGAACATACAAAAATGTTCGAAGGGAGAAAAATCCATGTAGGTCCATTAGGCACTCACAGCAGGGAATGACTAAAAACCATCTGGACGAAAAAACGTGGAAAATATTCTTTAACTTTCTAGTGCGATGTACAAAAGTATCACGTTTTCAAAGGGTGATGCTAGGAGTACCAAAAAAATTGCTTTTGAAAAATGCGAATTGCGGAATAGACCTAAAACAATAAAATCTAAATTTCGGAAAGAAACGAAGCGTTTGCTTGGAAAGTGAGCTACAAGCTGTGGCCAAGAGAATATATTGTAATGATTTTTTACAGACATATATTACTTAACCTTCTCTGACGATACTTGTAAAGAAGTTGAATCAGAAGTTAAAAAAAAGAATATTGAAAACCTATTATTTTTATTTGTTTTGTAAGACACTACTGCTTATAAGACTATAGATTGTCAAATCTTTAATATAATAAAACAAGAAGTGGTTTTAGAAAGTTGTATACAGTTTTATAAAAAAAGAGCTAAATATGATAATAATTTGGGTGGCAATGAGTATTAAGGATTATTAAATATTATGTTAGAGTAAGGGTCAGACGAAAAGGCACGACTAATTGCACTTGGACACAAGTGTCCCTTTAGTACTTAAATATTATGCTTTAATAATGTTATTGTGTATAATGTTTATATAATATTATAAAAAATTTAAAGTTAACATAACCATAATTTGTAATATATTCGAATTACGAGTAATACAGATACAATTACTGAAAGTAATTCAAGTAAATAGCTATTACAAAAAAAGTTAATTACGTATAATAATTTCAATTAATCAAGATGTGAAACATTATATTAATAATCAATACTGCTTCCCAGGTATTTTGACTTACCCATTTATTTCATGTTTATATTTTAAGTGCTTATTTATTTATATTATATATAAATTATTATTAATTAGTGCTGAACTACAATATTGTTTTTACATTGAATATATAGTTAAATTATTTCATCAACTAGATAAAAATTAAGGGTTTAGAGCTAATTTCAAATTTCAGTTGTATTACATAACCACATTTGTAATGAAGACTATTTTAAGAATTACAAAATAAATCAATGGATAAAAATTATTAATTCTAATTATTTGAGTAATAAAATTATTTCTAGCATTTCTGCTTTGTAGAAATTCAGTCAAAAAGAAATACTTATTTCTAGTTACGTTTTTACATTTTCTGTATAATTACATAGACATCATCTTCTCTGATATGAGACTTGAATTATTACTTAATTCATTCATTAATACTTAATTAGGAATTCATTTTTGGCAGTCAAATGTTAAAATATGTTATTATCAGAATAAGCTCATCTCGGATTTTAGATAGAACAAGAAGAAACATATCCTATTGTGATACATTTCGAATTGCACTCTTTTTTTGAGTAGATATTTTCGCATGTTAACATACGCTTTGATGGAAAGCATATTTATCAGAATTGATGTTCAATGCGGTATTTTTATTCATGATAATAAAAGAAACGTTACTGCTCATTGAGTTATTTTTTTTCCTACTTAGGATTTTAAAGTTTCCTTGATGTTTGTACGTTCAATTCCCGTCAGTAAATTTGATAACCCTTAACCCTCTCACGAGTATAAGATAATTTCATAAGAAATAAATGTATTTGTTGTTACAACTGTAATTCAATCCTACTGAGTTAATTAACTATGATAATAAGAAGTATACATATGTGAATATAGTTTATATATTATTGCTTGTACACAGGTGCTTTTCTTCTCATACGTTTTCATAGATAAAACACACAAAGCTTTAGAAATTAAATTATTTTATAATTGATTCATATTTGTTTTAATTTTTGAGAATACTATCTATTCAATTTCATAGTAAAGGAAATTATGTCCATTATAAAAGCAATAATGTAAATGAAGATGCATAATTTAAAAATTTTTAAAGTAATACATGTCTCGAGATTACTATAATAAAGTAGTATAATGCGAATAAAAAAAAATAAGGCTCCTCAGGTGTTTACATGTATTTCTTTAAATATAAAATACTAGCATATTTTTAAAAAATTCCGTATGGTAATGTATTGTAAGTAAAATTTATTTAAGAGATTCTAGAGGGGTTTTTTTTCCTGATAACAAATTTTTATGACTTAGACAAAACTACTCTGTTTTCGAAGGAGAAAAAATAAAATTATTGTCGTAACTTACCATTAAGATTTCATACTGTAGTTTTATTGTTATTTGTAATTTATTATGTCACAAGGACATTAAAAAAATGGGAAAAATAAGAATGTTTAAAATAAATTTAAAAAAAAGGAATTAATTTTATAAATGTAGAGCTATAGCTACCTTCTTTTAACTACCACACAAAGATATTCATTTCCTTATGTAAAATGTTTAATATCATTGAAATATATAATTCTAATATTATAAAACGAAAGTTAAAAAGAGTTAAAATGCCAGCGTTTTGAAAACTATGCATCATAAATGTTCAGGTACATTATGCGAAAACAGGGAGCATATAAGGAACTAATAAGGAACATATTTTCCTAATGATCATCAACTGTATATATTTAAATCCACTCAAATAAATACAGCTTTTTTATTCAACCGAATGAAGATGTTGTTTCAAAAAAGTGTTTAAAAAAAGGATGAGAAAACTTTTCAGGAAGAAAATAAGGTTGATTATGTGGGTATACAAATGGAAAAAAATATTTACAAAAAATATGTAATTTAAGAATCAAATTGAAATAAATTATGAAATTTTAGAATCATAAAGATTTATTTTCCTTCATCGTTTTTCAAACTCGAATATTTCTGTCTCGTTGTAGTCTAGACGCAATATATAAGCAACTTTAATGTTTACTATTTTGAATCCATGCGTGAATATTCCCAGATTTTTTCACTGTTTTAATGGTTAGTGAGTTTACATTAAAACAATCATGAAATATTATAAGTTAAAAACAAACTTTGAGTCATTTGACTTTGATTACATGGTTCCCTAAACAAAATTAGGATCACACTCAAAAATAATTTGAGGATGGTATTTATGTCAAAAAAGTAATTTCTGTGATTGGTTTTAATCACATTTCATGGCATCTTAGCTCCATTACTTATTTTTTAATTTTATTTTTTTTAAAACTTGGATTGAATTTTAGAGATTTAGTCATTTAACTAAATCATTTTGCAGACAATTCAATTATTTTTTTTCATTTATAACATCAATAAATACTTGAAGCATTTTTATGTGTTTATCAAGCAATAAAAATTTTAAGCATTTATTATTTTTTTTTAATTTAAAGTATCATATTTCATTTTCATGAATTAATCAAGAACCTAATTAAACTATACCACTAAAATAAAATTTTAAGCAGTTTCAAGTAAAACAATTATCTAAACGATTGAACAAACGACTTTGCAGACATTTAATTCCGTTAATTTCTTCATTATGTTTGAATTTTTATAATTTATGGGATTAATTTAGAGAGTCTAAAAAGAATCTAAGTCTTCTTAACATATTTTTTTTGAATACTCATATTTGTGTTGATTGACTTGTATGTGAGTTATATACAGGGTGATGCCGAATTCGTCTGACCATTCCGAGGGGTGACAGTATGCTGCTTGGGATGAAAAAGCACCAAGACAGGGAGTCAGAATTCGCATTTCATTGGAGTAATTCGCAAAGACAGTTTTGAAGAGTATGAGGTCGAATGGAATGAAAAGGGACAATAAGATGTAAGAAATACATTTATTAGAAGAAAAGTATATTTACAATTCGAACAATGTATTGCAGAAATGCAGCTACAAGTTATTGTCACAGGAATTGTTCGATGTGTCGACCACGTAGGTCATAGCATAGGTGGTATGACGTGAAAGTGGTATGAAGGGGACATCATCACCTAGGAAACTGTGCGTCCTCTTTGCTATGCGTCCATTGGAATCAGCTTACTCATACATGAGGTGTATATCCACCATATCCTTTTCCGTGTTATCCACCATATTACTAAATACAGCTTATGGTATCCAACTACGTTCGGAACCGTGATTTTAAAAAAGCGCATAGATGGATAATTGTCCTGATATTTAGTGTCACTTAGATTAGAATACATGTATAAAAATTGTATTTTGGACTTTATAATAAAAAAAAGTTTAAATACAATATTTTGGCAAAAAATTAACTTAGAATATCCGTTTTTAAAAACGTTCTCCTTTTATAAAAAATGCTACTATAATAATAATATTTTGCTAATATAAAGTAAAGACTTCTCCAGAGTCTAAACTAGGATTTTTGAAAAATTCTATTTTAAAAGTTACCACCCATTGAAATAATTATCGCAGTTTTTTTCTTTAAATTTCTTTCCTCTGCTGTAGTAAAATATGGATAAATCCACTTCTAAGTTATATATTTCAAAAATTCTAGTTCAGCCTCTGTACAGAGGTTTGAGCTATATACAGGCAAAATATTATTATAATATAACCATTTTCCATAGTAAGAGAATGTTTTAAAAATGGGTCATTCTATGTTCATTTTTTTCCAAAATATTGTACTTAAATAATTTTTTATTGTAATAATATTCTTAAAACCATTTTATATACATTTTCTAATCTACGTGACATTAAATTTAAATATTATCCATTTACCTTAACCCACGTTTATGCAACGTCCAGTTATGATAACATGTTCACTGCTTTTATATTCCTCAGACGAATGGAAAACCCTACACGGTACCCCAAATTCCCGCATTCGTTTGGCCACTCCCCTCGTCTGGTCCATAGACCACTCAACGGCTATTATTGTCAGGAGTTTCACCAACTAAACGATGTTTGGGACTCCGTGTTTTATGTCGATTTGTCGTCCCCATGTTGCCTACTATCACCCCCTCCCCCTGAATTTGTTTCTCCAATTCGAAAACAACCCTGTATATTTCTTATTAATAAATCGGCAGTATTTTATAAAACATCATAATTACATGAATAAAGAAACAATATACATACGATAGAAAATTAAAAATCTATACCTAAGAGTAAACTTACAAATTTGAGAGCTGATTAATAATAAGTAATGCAAGAAGTAAATAAAAATTCTTAAATAGTTAATTATGTATCTTAATGTGCTATTATAAGAATTTTAAAATGTAAATTTCCGAGATTCAAAAGAAGAAGAGATTTAAGTTTAAGAGATTAGGAATAAATGCACTAATTCGCGAATTTTATTTTATCCATAAATTATGTTTAAAAAAAGTAGTTTTAACCGCACGAAATCAACAAACTTAGTTTTACTAGGCCCAATAGTATTTGATCATTCTTAATTTAAGTTAAAGTAGCGCAAATCAACTCACTTTTCACAAAACAAAATATAAGAAACTCTGTTTAAAAATATCGGATTCAACAGTTTTTGTTCTAATAGACTCTATAATTAATAAGTGATGAGAGTTTAATTAAAATAAGGAGATATATTCTCTTTTATATATATAACTGAGATTGCTGGTTGAGAATATGAAAAAAAAATATTTTTAATTAATGGATTTAATGTTAAAAAATAAAACAACTATTCATTACAGTAACAATGCTGATTTTACCTCTGTATATTAGTGTTGATGATGTTTAAGTTTATAATTGCAGGATGAAAATGAAAGTATGTGTATATTTTAAGCTCGATAGAGCTCTGACACTCCCTTTTTAAAATTATAAATAAGCATAATTTAGTACAGATATTTTTCCAATGTGATATATATATAAATGAAAAACACAGAAAGCTTAGTATCAGTTAAAATTACAACTATCAAGGCTTATCACAAACTGGCATAGATTAACGGTAAAGAATTCCGTATTAGTTTTGGAGCAATCGACCATCGGATTCAAGTATGGTGGGTTCTTGTCAATGGTTCCAATCAGCTGTAGGTTTAAAAATGCATACAGCCATCATCACTGATGTGATGATTTAAAGTGATTCTTCTTACGACATCAAGTTTTCTCAAGTCTGCCTACATTATTAAGTTAAAATATTTTCGATATGTGCTACTTATTTTATCAACAAAAATATCTAAATAAATAAAAATATATAATAACTGGATTCTGGAATTTTGTATATATTGTTTTCTAATTAAATGCACTATAATAACCATAAAATATCATAATTAATCATCAAAACACATAACCTAACATAATAAAAGAACATATATTGTTATTAAACAAAAAAAAAAATTTGATACCATCCGCAAACTTTAAATTAAATTCTGAAAAATAATAATTTCTCTTTGTGCTACAAGGAATATATATACACATATATTTTTATCTTCTTTTTTCCTCCAAAAAACCTGTCCTGATTACAGACGCAGGAAACTATACGAATGTCCTATCTTGTAGGTGTTGCTACCACATTTGAAATCCATTGTGTTTTCAGCGAAAAAAAATCCTTGAATTGCTAAACTTCATAATTACTTGTCAGGTAATAAATAATGCAAGTGTTCCTTGGTTTTTTATGCATCAGTGCTTAGAGTAGGCTTTATTAAATTTATTTTCCTACTTTCGTTCCTTAGTTTTGCATTAGGTTTGTTTGGTTGAACTTTCTTTAGCAAGATTGAATCATTTAAGGGGAGTAGTACTCTATTTTGTAAATAAATATATATTTTTATAAAAAGTAATATATTTTTCTTATGTCGTTTTATGTTTTATATATAAAAAAGGAAACGAAATTGCTGCCCAGAAAATGGAGATATCTGAAGAAAAAAAACCCCATAAAACCATTTGTTAAATTTATTGTCAAGAAAGAAAAGTTGAACGAATGACTGAATAAGGGCGCATTGACTTCCATAAAAGTTGCTAATGCAAAGACGGCTATTTAAGGATTTGATACTACCAGAAGTGTCTCATTCATTGAGTTTTGCACATTCATTAAAATGGCGAGGTTTCGCATTCTGTAGATCGTACGTGTGATATTTCCAGAGTGGAGAGTTAAAAATTAATAAGCCAAAAATCCATCTCATATACATGGAAATAAACTACTCCCTATTTTATGTATCTGATGGAAGTATTATACTGTTTTAAATGTAATTGGTTCGGTTCTAGGTAATTTATTTTGAACATCATTTGACAGTATACAAATCTCTCGAATATACAGGGCGAGTGCAAATGATGAACCCTATTTTAAGTAACCGCGTTATCGAAACTACTGCACATATTACACTAAATGATACATGAATGTAAAGCGAAATATACCTAGTTTTTTTTTTTTTTTTTTTTGTTCTTAGTGTTCGATGTGTGACTCGCTTGTTAAACGACATACGCCCAATCTTTTATGTAGTTCGTTCCATACATTTTGTAGCATCATTCTATCAGCACAAATGCTTACTTGTCGTCCTCTGTAATTACTTATGTCAATTGCAAGTGATACGGCTTGAAATTTAAGTTTTTCCGTACCATTTTTCCTACAATTTCAGGGGCATCCCAAGTTTATAGGCGGCAGCTCTCGTAGATTTCCATGGACTACCGAGACGCTTGGCCGGTCGTTGCTTTTCTTTTTACATAAGCAACTTGTTTCTTTAAATTGATGATACCACCACATAATGCTCTTGCTGTTTGATGCTTCTTTTCCGTAGCGAATTCTAAATGCACGTTGAACCGAAGTAAATGATAAAACTCATGCATACTCTAATACGCAACAGCTGTTTTTATCTGACATTGCTGCCATCTTTAGATTTCAACTACAGTGATTTTGAATGTGCTGCAATCTGTTGATCATCGGTAGAAAGAAAAAAAAATGAAAATGAAGAAAGAGAATAGAGAAAAAAATGGGAATAAAGAAATGAAAATACAGAAAGTGGCCGATATTTGTTTTTATTTCAATATTTTGTGTTTCTATAATTTAAAAAAAATATTTTTTCCAAATTTAAGAAATTGTATTTCTATTAATTTTAATTCTATGTATAAGCGTTTTGGGATTAACTTTTATACTTACTGTTTTATTGATAGAGGCATTTCCAATAATGAAACATAGTAAAAATAGTGATAAAATGAAAACTCCATAATAATTTTCCCCCTCCTTTTCTTAGTTATTACATTTGGCCAATAAATAAATGACGGCTCATAAATAAATCTCACAAGAAAGATATTTTTGCAGCATGCAAAACTTAATATGACTAATGAAAAACAATATATATATAATAAAAAATCTATAAAAAAATTAAATAATCCTATCATAGATACATTTTTATAAGTGTTGACGTCTGCTTGAGATTATTCTCAGATGAAAATAAATTATATTTTTGTATTTCATAAGGCTGAGGGAAAAAAAAGTCATTCAGAATCCATGATTATGAAGTGGATCATAAAGCAATCCGTTCATTGAAAATATATTTCTTATCCTGATTTATGTTCCATTATTTTTAAAAGTAAGAAAATGTAGTCGAATTTAAAACAAAACAAAATATATATGCTTTTATCGTATCAAAAAGTTAAAAATAAGCATTCTATATTTATTTTAGATTTTCCGAATTGCATTACATAGGACACATGGTCAGATTGATAGTTTAATAACTACGCACTTTGAAGCACAACGAGGTTTATTGGCGGAATGCCCAAGAAGTACAAGTAATTTAAAATACAAACAGCTCCATTTCTTTCGGAAAAAATGCCATATATCAATATTTCTTGAAAAAAAATCAATTTTACTAGAGAAAGCAAGTTTAAAAGAGACATGGTACGATTTAAATAAAAATCTTTCATTTAGTGGTTTTTATAACTTTTTTGCTTATGATGTATATATACAGTATTATGCAAAACCGTGCTCAAAATATCCCGAAAAATATAGATTTAATATTTTTTTTTTTTTTTTTAAATCTCATAATTCCTGAAATTATTTTGGAATTATACTCCCGCAATAATTGATGTATATACAGTGAGTTCTATTTACAAGTATGACAAACTATGCACAACAAAAGCTGGTATGGAGTTTGTGATAACATAATCAAAAGTCATAAAATAGAAGCTTATAAGAATAATAATGTGAATATATGTATAATTAATTTATTGAAGGAATATATTTTAAGATTCGGAAGTATTTTTAATGGATTAAGTATAATTCTGACTTTAATTTATATTCCTTTATTAAAAAAATATTTTAAGCTATTGAAATTATTTTTTAAAAAATAATAATCATGATTTTAAACATTATTAATAGCAAAATTTGAATAGTGATTTTTATCTACAGTTAAAATATAAATTTTTGAAATGATTAAATCAGGGATTATGTAATTAAAATGTTTATAACTTTTCAAAGTCAAAGAGCAAAATAGTCAAATACTATGTGATCGAATGATTTTAGAACTTTTTGCCGAAATGCTCAATTCTCACGATTAACAAGTATAGCATAGGAGCTAAAATAATTGGATGCAAATGTTATTTAAACAGATAGGGCTTAAGAATGAAACTGTATATTCACTCTTTATCTAATCTAATTGAGTTTAGTGAATTAATTATTTTGAGTTACCCTCTTTTTGCATTATCTTATAATTGCTGATCTAAAAGGTTATAAAATTTGAGTTGCGATAGAATTACTGATTATATATATCAATCTATCTATCTATCTATATATGTGTTTGTGTGTCGCATGCGTTGGCAGTATAATTTCTATAAATGACATTTATTTCTAGAAATCCAACCCTGTGATTTTATTTCATAGGTGATATTAGTGATATTAGGTGATTTGTGTGATGAATACACTTTAATTATGGTGATTTTGATATTTAACAACTTGATTTTTGTACTGCTTTATTTATTGCAATCTTTTTGAGTAAGTAGATTACAATTGGGGATTCTCGGGATTTATTGGTTTGAATTTAGAGAAATTTATTTTAGAATTAAGATACCAGTAACATTACATCTAAGATTATATTCTCATACGTAAAAACGATTCACGAAGCAACATGCCTAGGTTTAGAATATATAAGAGTACTGAAATAGCCTGGGATATGGTTCTCCATTCCCTATTAAACATTCACCACAGTTTGCATTCTGAAACCTAAACTGGGGCAAAGGATGCAATAGGAATCTACTCACGTTCCATACGAGTTTGATTAGTGAGACATCAGCGGAAAATGGGGGAAATAAGGAAGCATTTGCATGTATTGCAAAGCACGTAGAGCTGTGCGTGCAGTATTATGTGACTGGGCTTTATTCTGCTGGGTAAAGACATTGAGTATCCTACGAAGTAATATGGTGATCCAAGGCATGCAGCCATTTTGTTGCATGGTACGTCGTTCGACACATTCGGCTAGATCGGGCATGATATCATGTTCGTTAAACAATTATACACAGCCACTAACAGTAGATAAACAGAAATGTGGCACGTTTTGAAACACAATGCAGGAACCTGAGCTATTATGTGAACTATATATCTCTTATCCAATAAAACTGCTGGAGAAACCATTTATGCTGTGGGATCAATGGCCATCTGAAAGGAAGCCATTAATGCAAGCCGATACAAACTAATCGAAAGGTTATTTCCTTGTGCAGACCGGTGCCTAAAACTGGTGTACCTTAAACACACTGAAATGGGTTTTTAAGAGTCTTGATTGAATTCTTTATTAACTTCATACTCTAAAGCAAAGCAAGCGTTATAGGAGGTGAACCTCGTAATTATGAGATTCAGTCAAGTGACGAGCATGGTACATTAACCAGCATCCCACTTTCAAATTTCCCACTTCAACATAAGGATATTGAGCACAGACCATTTTAACGTGTATCAATTTCACTACACGGCAGATTTTAGTGGCATCAGTACTTGAAGCCATGACTCTACAACGCCAACAATGAATTCCCAAACATGACAAATCGGTTACCGCGACCAACTCAGCATAGTTTTGGCGTGTAAAGAACCTTGCATTTTACACATCAATCTTCTGGAACCTCGTAAAATCATCTATTACATCTTACTTTGACTGCGATCTGGCTTTCTGTTCTGTTACTGGTGTTCACTCTGTCAAGAAAAAAACAATGATTTCTTTAACGAACATAAGAACATCGCTATTGCTGTTTTACAGGTTATTTTTCCTTTATCCTACCGAAAGTGTGCGGTGGGTAATAATTCACAGAATTTGCCATTTCCCTAAGAAATGCATGTACCACGGAAATGTACACAAAGTTTCGGGATAGGCGATATATAGAGGGTGATTCGCTACCAAACTGCCAAACCTGCCAAGTGTGTACGGGGTACAGATACGACTCGAAGTCATATAGTATTGTAGGGTCGGAAATGCCGTCGTTGAGAGCTATAGTGCAAAGAAGCAGAGGGGAAAAACAGAAACATTAAAACATTAATGGGACAGAAAATATTACATTGAAAATTCGTACTAAAACAAATAATAGAAATTATGACCAGAAGTCGTCTGCCAGGTATGATAGCGGCCTTACATGTAATTCCTTACGTTCACGAAGATTATGGGCACGTCACCTATCTTTCCGAAAGCTACAGATATTCGAGCTATGAAAGCTTCAACTATATAAAGGAATGGGCGTTTTTTCCACCAAACTTTTGACAAGCAGACTCATGTCTTATTCTGTTCGCACATGAAAAAAATGAGCGATGTAAAACACGCTTGTTTGGGTAACGTTCCTGGTACAACCGCTAGGCGGCGTACGTTACAATCTGCAGGTCCATACACGATCAGCATATAGACACTAGCTCTTCCTTTAAATACAAGTTCAGTCTACTACCTCGGGAAAGGGATGGCAAATGATGATTGCCATCAGGATCTCTTTTGACAAAACCTTCCATTTAGCACCAACTAACGCACGACTGTTTTGATGAATCTTCCACAAAGATAACAAATCTATTCAGTGCAACTGTCAAGCCTGCCTAAGGACTTCTTATTGTAATTTTGAACACCTGTTGAAGAACAAACTTTAAATAAAATGTTTTCTGTTCATTTATGTGCTGTTGTTTCAGTTCTGCTTCCATGCACCATAGCTCGCAACTACGGCATTTTCAACCCTGCATTCCTAAGTGATTCTGAGTCGTCTCTATACTCCCTACACATCCTACAAATTTGTCAGGCTGGAAGTGATTCGTCCTGTATATTTATATATTGGTTTTCTACCTTTCATTACACATGTTTTTATACTGCGTTTTCTCGTTGTATAGGCTACGTATTCGGAATCGTCAGAGAAAACCTTTTGGAAGGTACTATATTTTGCAAGCATTTTTAATATAAAAATCATTTGATCTTGAAATCATGCCAGTGCCAATAAGAATGCTAAACTACAAAGATACAATTCTCAAAATATACATTGCATGCGAATCCCGTTGCAAAATCAAGGATAATTTTATTGTGACTGTATTGAAACTTTGACCGGAAATAAATTATATAATTCATAAACAAATCTATAAACAATTTCTTAATTTTATATTAGTTTAATTTTAATCCAATCGGAGTTGTTATTGAAATTGGTCACTGCATATTGCCACATAATATCAAATATTGAACTCATTATCTGTAAAGACAAAAACTGAAAATGAGAGGTTAATTTTCAGTTTTTTTTAGCTTATAGAAATTTCCTTGGAGGCTAAATCTTACTTTCTATGTTATTTTTTTGTCCATAATTCAAAGTCATATACAAAGTATGCTTGTACCATTTTCTTTTTTATTTTGTAAAAATGTGTTTTTATTCTAGATAATCTGCATACATTAGATGGTTATCTAAGATATTTGGCAGGTTATGAAATGGTGGTTGCCTTTGAAAACACCCAATGTTTAAAATTGTTGTCAAACCCAACTATCTTTTAAAGAATATTTTTTTATTATTTGCTGTTATTAAATAAGAAAATCGAAAATATTACTACAAATTTGTTAGATGATAAACATTCTAGGTATAAAAAAGACAATAAAGTATCTTTGTTTCTAATTTTATGACTATCGAAGTATAGGAAAATTTGCCAACTTAATTTTTCCGCAAAAATATTTCTTTTTGAAAGCAGGGATTTTTGTGGTGTACAGAAGCGACATTAATGAATTTTAAATTTGCTATACAATAATATTATTTGAATGAAATGTTCTGCACCATTTGTAAATAGAGGCAAAAATAGTTTCAGATGAAATTTTTCTAAGCTTCAGTAAATATTTTATGATAAATTTCATTATCAGTGTAATTACACTTTACCTTCTGCAAAAAATAATAAATTAATTGATAAAATCTGCTCATCACTTCGATTTAATATTATGATTTATTTTACTTGAAAATATTTCCAGTAAAATATGTTGCTTTTATTGTCTACTATGTAAATACATTGTTCTCCTCTTTAATTCGTAATTATTAAAATATATTACCTTTTTTAATATTAAGTAGATTTACAAGAAATTATTTATCAAAATTTACACAATGTTCATTATGCCATGATTATATAGCTTGTGTGTGTATGCGTGTTAAGTAATATACATTTTATAAGCTTTTGAGACCATCTGTATTGGTATAAAGATTATTTGACGATGATCACATTATTAAATGCAAAACAATTAAATAAGCTTTTTTTGTACTTAATAGTAATTTATTCAATTATTCCATATATTTCAAACCGTGAGGAGAGTGGAAAGGGTTCTTAATGAGTCTGCATATTTAATCAAATTTATCGTAAAGTTCACAATGAATGTTGAAGCAAATGTTTCCAATCAAACATGCAAATTTTAGTGTAAATTTCCTAAGTGTACCCGTAAATGTGGGTTTTATTTTTGGATGAACATCTTTAGTAAGCTCACGTGACTATTTCCTTGTTCTTGGTTCTTTGTACATCTTGAAGACTTTCAATGTGTAATTTTTTTTTAATATACGATAGAGTTAAAAAAGAAATAGTAAATCGCATAACGTTAAATTGAGCATTAACCTTTTTTTTTCTATTCCTCATTCCTTCTCTCCTTCTATCTCAACTGAACAAAACGTATTGAAATTATAAATAAAAGAAGGGGCTCTATTCATGGCGGTCACATGATAAAGACCAACACGTGTTCTCCGTTGAATTCAAAACAATTAAACTAATTTTACTTGTTATATTTGCAAACTTAAATAAAAATTCAAATTTCATAATTGGATAAAGGTGTTTAAATGTTATGAACAAAGTTTTAGAGAAAGTGTCTTCAAATAACAAAAGTTGGCAACAATCGAATTATATGATTAGCTGGAAACACAAGAAAGCATTTATCTTGTAAATATGACGTCACGTGAGCTTTTGAAATGATTGGCTAGAATCACGTGGTTATCATTATAATGTGACGTCATTGCAGTATATGTAAGCAAAAATATTAGAAAAATCTTCATTATTTAAAGACTGAACCATTGCTTCGGTAAATTGCAAACACATTTCCAATATTTACTACACGTAACCTCAGCTTAATTATTTTTCTCCTCTATCTAGCCTGGCATTCTTTCTTTACTATTATCTATTGAGAAAGAAACTCCTCCATAGAATAAAATGTCAAAAATATCGTAATAAAAACGTGAAAGTGTCATATTTAAAATATGTTATGTTTTGTGAAATTAACAAGAAACAATTGTTTGCACACAAACGTTCTACTTGATGGTTTAATTACATTTTGTGTTTGCAATGTTTTTATTTAATTAAGAAGACTGTTATCGAACTTGAGGTATTGAATATAATAAATGTAAAATAATAAGTAAAATGAAATATAAAAAAAAACAAGCTGTAGACTTTATATTCATTAATTAGTATCTTACGTTTGAATTCGATTTATATTTGCATACTAACAATTAAAAAAAATAATGTGCACCATTTTTAATAATGTGAAACAAATAAATATAAATCCATCTGTTTTTTTCATAAGTGAATAGTTTTTGAAATAAATGAGGAAAAAATGATTAATTTATTATTTCTTCATGAATCATTTTGTTAAATAAAATAAATGTAGTTTTTCTTAAACTCATATTTAATTGGGTTTTTTTTAGAAATTTTTGTGTTTTGGAAGGAAGGGTGTCTGCTTCTCTGCAGAAAATAAGCAAATGCCGCTAAATATATGCAATAAAATAAACTTTTCGGTTTAAAAAAGAATATGACAAGCACATTTATTAAATTTCAAAAGTTATTTTACTTTTTACGAATTTCAATAATCTTAATTGCCTATGAAATTTTCATTACAAGAAGTAATTTAGAGATCTAATTCATTATTAAAAATAAGTTAGAGTTTAATTAATAAACATTTATATAGAGCAGAATTAATTGCGAAGCGATTAATATAACACGTCCTGAATAATCAAATATTCCAAAGAATGAATATTATTCTTCGATGCGATGTAAATATTGAGCTAATATTCTGAATTAAAATGAACCAAAAATTCGTGATTTGTGGGGAATTTATTCTGAGTAATAAATGACTTCAGTAACTCAAGATGATCAGAATTCATATGTTTAAATCTATGTCACGTCTGGTATTATTCTTAATATTGAATTCTGACACTATAAAGAAGTTTTGAAATTTTCTACTAACGCTCCATGTTTTAATGAAGAAAAATTATGCGAGTATGGCAATTTTCAGGCCTCATGAATTTAGTTTTCTCAGTATTATTCCTTTTAAGATCTTATGATGTATGTAAAAAATTGCGGTATCTGGAAATCCATAGAATTTAGCTACTTATAATTATCACGTATGACTCAGTAAATAAGTACTTTTAATATCTGATCTTGCTTATTCCTCCCCCCCCCGACCTATGCTGTCTCTGTGCTTATTTGCTTTATTCTTCTTTCAAGGAGTTAATTTTATGTTATATTTATATATAAAGCGGGATTTTTTTCTTTACTGTAAGTATACTATTTTTAATCCTAAATATGTAATAAAATGTTATTGATGTTTCAATTAATATCATTTTATCTACTTCATACAAAAAGAGATGAGTTAATAGATAATATGAGCATTCAAAAACGATTTTTAAACTTCAAATGTATGCAATTATAGTATAAAATTATAATATAATTCGAACTATTTTGTAGAAAGAGTTTCTCATGAAATATAACCAATCCGATACAAATGATTTAAAGAAAATCACATTTTTTAGCATACATTTATTTCCTGTAGCTTAGAAAATGTAATTTACATTTAGGAAACAGTAGTTTAAGCAGTAAGCCGATAATCTTCTAAAGAACACTCCGTAGTATCTTTCACAGCATTTAGCACGACACTTTTTATACCACGTAGATGGTTTCTTCAGCTCTAAGCTTAATTTCAGATACTAATTCCATGCATATACATTACAAATCAGTAAATTACAGATAAAATTCATTTTGTTATGACAATATATAATAAATTTGAAAAATATTTTCATCAGCAATGGCAATAATATATATATATATATATTCAAATAATATAATTTTGACTAACTATTAATAAAGGACAATGTGATAACAATATCAAAGAATACTTAATTAAAAAGCAAAAGTTAAGACAAATATTAATTTGATTACTTATTGATTTCTAATTTCCATTAGCACTATCCACATATTCGAGACATTGAAATTTTGTAATAGAATGTCACACAAGCTGATATAATGATTTCGCCTGTTAAATCTCATGGATGCTGATGATCTTTTTTTTTTAACATATTGCATATTTCTTGCTTGAACATTGCTAAATATGCATTTGTCTAGTAACGTGCAATTGTATCAACTTGCTTAATCATAAGAACTTTCCCAGAATAGGATATGCGTGTGTGCTAGTTTTTTAAGCTTGATTAATAAATTGCGATACAGCACGTTCTTTCGACATGAAACTTAAGGACTCCCAGATGGCATATTTTCAATATTCTCTGAAAGAAAAAACAGTTGAGTTGTATGCAGCCCTCGTTCCAGTGGTAAATATAATATATCAATTGAATTGGAATTTGATCGATTGCCTCTCATGTGTTCATAAATACTAGATTGCTTTAATCACCTGTAGTGTACGTTAGAAATGTAAAATTTTATATATTTCTTTATTTATTTATTAATGGGGGCAACTTAGTAATTTTTTTTTGATAAATGATAGAAAAATTTCTCACCATATGGGGTTAAGAGGATTTTGCTTCTAGGTTTTGACCTGGAACGTTGATCTGAATTTCTTTTCAATATGATTTGCATCAATTTAATTTTTATGGTTTAAATATAAGTAAAGATAAATTTAATTTAAAACAATTATAAAGTATTTAATAAAAATTTAAAACAACAGACTCAGTAATTTGATGATTTCAATGTCAATTTTTAACATTATCTGCAACAACAAAGTATGCATTGATGTACATTAAATATACGAATATATGTGTATGCTAGTACAATGAAAAGAACTTTAAAGTAATTGTGTAGACTTAAATTTGAAGAAGACGAATTCACTAAATTTACTTTCCAAACGGTTATCTTTAAGTATTCTTCATTTTAAAAGGAATTCCCAAATGCTTTATTCTAAGAAATTAGGAATAGTCTTCGTTTGCCGATAAAACAGTCTACCTTCGTTTGTCAACAGTCGGAAACATAGTACAAAATTTGCTTTTCACTAATTAGGTTTACGTTGCATGATTAGTTCTAGTTTTAAAAGGGAAATTTAATTGTTATTCTATTTGAAGGGAAAGGAAATTAAATCTAAATAAAAATATTTATATTTAATTTTCAACATTGTAAAAGTTTTATAAATTTCAGAAGCAAAACAGAAGTTTTTTTCACACGAACAACATCGATTAATGTCAGTTAATTAACACAAACAAAAGTATTCAATTAATTATATATTAAGTAAAAATTTAAATAATTGATCGCGCAATAAAATATAGTGTACATACTTCCCTGTAAAAATTTAAAAAGGTTTTTAGAATACGATAGTATATAAGGAAAGGATTGCTTAAATATTCTTTAACGTAATGATGGGTAAAGATATTTGAAATAAACATATAACAAATTAATAAAAAAAAAATTTCAAAATAATAAATAAAAAAACAATTTTTTATTTCACATTTATGAATGATTCATTCAATCATTACTGTACTTCTCGTTTTTATTTCATTCATAATTAAAATAACCCCTTTTTCAGGATGTCTGTCGGGAATTTTTCCTTAAATACTATATGGTGCTGACTGTTTGAAACATAGAGTGATGCTATTTGATGTATGCATGTTGATATTCTTAATGGCACATCTAAAAGTAATTATTAAAGAATATTAACCATTTGAATTCAAATTTCAGAACTTACCATAATACGTAGATTTATGTTATAGTGGACAAGTACCAAATTATTTACAATTTTTTTTTACGTTTTACCACACTTTTGTGTGAGTATAAATGTGTAATATCTTTGTGCAATGCGTAATATGTGATATGGAACAAAATGCATAAGTGTAATATCTAATACGTATAGTGTGTTATATCTTTTAATTTAGACAATATCACATATCTCATTACATTAAACCTCAGATTAAATGACAATAGTTTAAGTACTAGAATTATAATTATGATACAAGTTCAGGTTACACTTTTATTTAACATATTTATTTACATGATTTTGATTAAGTTAAAAAGGTGAAATTAAAATTAAATACCTGATAGAAAATAGAGATTTTAGTTTGAGAAATTTTACAATGGCATTGTACAGTACATAGTGCAATATACAATAACATGATTGAATGAGATTTGGAATACTATATAATTGTTTCAAAAATTGTTAAAATTAAAATATACATAGTTCTTTCCCCTTGGAATAATGAATTGCATGCAAAAAATATACAGAATTTTCTAGAAAATAAGCTTATAGAAATACTAAACAGTAAAATATAATGAATTATGTATATATGTAATTAGTACGAATTTATGAATTAGTTTTGAGAAATAATTATTGTTTTCTGGATTCTTGTACTTGTATTCATTTCCGATTCAAAATGACATTAATAAAAAAAAAGCTTTTATATACAGTTCCTTTAAACTCCATTTAATTGAAATGCCTGTAGAAAAGAAATTTACTTATATTTATTTAATTACATAATTATATTCCTTTTTTTAAAATTTGGAAAATAATTGTTGACCACCACACAAATTCAGTAATTTTTAAAATTTGGAAAATAATTGTTGACCACCACACAAATTCAGTAATTTTTAAAATTCCTATATTCATTGTTTGGATAATTATTATCCATTATATTTCCTAAATTCTTAGGTACAACATAAATATATTTTTATAAGAACAAAAATATATCCTCCCCTCCCCCTAAATTTTAATTTGAAGAAACTTATACTGTTCCAAAATTAACTTGTTAGTGGTTTATCTGTATAAATTATAACTACTTTTCATGATGTTTATTTTTTTAGCCAAATATTCTTAATCATTTGATTTTTTAATAAATTTTATCATTTTACACAACCAACTAATAACCTAGCAGGAAACATGTGCTCGCATGTATTCCGGGATTCTGGTAACATCGAGAAGTTACTTTAAGTGTTCTTAAAATCTATAGTTGAGTTAGTCTCGATACTAACTTCACACACTCTTGCCATGATAGCAATTCCCTTGAATTACTTGTAAGTATAATTTTGTATGCATTTTTTTTCCTATAAGATTACGATATTTCTGATTTGGTTAGAGTTACAGCGATTTATTTCGCATTTTACTTATTGTTTTTTTATTTGGAAATCTTCAATATTAGCCTGCTGCTTCGTAAGGGTGTAAGTGTGATAGCAATAAATTAATTTGACTCCTTATTTGGTTCTTGACTTGAAATGTTGATGATTTAAAAAAGAATCATTTATATATATGTGCATGTGTGTGTGTATGTAGAAAGTTATTATAATCTTATAAATTAAAGTTGTTTTCTATAACTATTCAATTCAAGAATAATTTGTGAGTAGTAAAATACTCGAACATTTTACAGCTAAAGTTTTTTCAAAAATGTACGCCTTCACAATATGCTTTTATCCTTCAAAACATCATTATATTATCACTAAGAATGTCATATGTTTATATCATTTTAATTATTCAGTCTTATTCTGTACATTAAGACGTTATTACGTTTCAGTTTTGGAAGGAAATATAAGGAAAAGAAATGATACTCCAAATTAAAAAAAAATAGCTTTTTGAAGTAGGTTAAAACTTTCTTTATATTTCTTTTTCTATAAATATTTCTATATTTGTCAATACAAAACAATTTTAAACTTTTTGAGCATCTACCTAAAAAAATACTTTTAACTTTTTTTCTGTATTATAAAAATATAAAGACAACATCTAATTTTATATTTAAATCGGAATAACGTCAAATATTATTAATATTATATAATATTAACAGAAAAACAAAAATAGAAGGACAAGGCTGCACACAAAGAAGAAAATGGAGTAGGCAAAAAAAAAAAAAAAAAATGTTGAATCGAGGAAGTTTCTATTTTGATTTATTGACTCAAAAGGCCGACAAATATACCTAATACCTCAAATGTCTTCGACTTATCAGTTTAAATGCTTTCTTCGATGTAAGAAGGAACATGGATTCCACAAGAGCAACGATGATATCCAGCCCATAAACCTGAAGATACTTTCAACCCAGAAAAAGGGAGCTGCGAAATAAAAGGAAGTTTACCGAATTCGTGAAGCAAGTAACGACTTCTGTCGCTTTCGCTTCTTTTCACTTTTATTTCATCCCTTCTCTCGAGCTCCATTAGTATTTGAAAAAAAAAGGAACAAAAAGAAAAAATTGGAAGTTTTCAACAAATGGTCGAATTTCTAACCCTATTGTAAATAAACTCGAAAAAGAGAAGAAATGTGTATAATAAAGCGAGAATCCCCATTTGAATTTAAATGTAGAAATTTGTAGAAATAGTTTAATTTTTTATTTTTTTTTTATTTATTATTATTTTTTATTTTTTGCGTTTGTTTTCTTACACTTAAGAACAGAATTTTAAAACTGAAACAGTTAAGTGGAACATCAGAAATTATAAAAGGCATCAAAAGCAAATAGTATAGAGATTATCATGATCATGTCTGTTTATTGTACGTAGAACTTCTATGTAAATTCCACTAACCCAGTGTTTCTCAAACTGTGGGGAGCGCCCCCCTTGGGGGGCGTGACAACTCTACAAGGGGGCGCGAGCCTATTGAAAAGTCGAGAACAAAAGATTATTTAAAAAAAATTATTAATTTACCGAAAGTAAACAAACAAAATACATTCTGACATGATAAAAAATACAATACACATTTACACTGATACAATACACTTATAAATATATCAGTGATACACAATGTATTTTATAATTAATTTATAACAATTTTAAGTTAAAAACAAGTTTAATAATTACCAGTGACCCTATGGGTTTGTCATATATATAATTTATAACAAAAATTAACACTTATCTTGATAATTTTTGTACGGTTTATAATTAAACCTTGACTGCCGATCATAAGTTTCGCGATTCACTTCCCAATGCCACCCGTTTTCCACGTAGGCACGCGTATGTGATGTATTGGGGGAGGGGGAGGAGTACAGGAGCAAAAATAATCTGGAATAAGAAAATCCTTCGCAAACATTGTCAAGGTCCTTTTATTGCATTCCAAAATCTTGGAATAATTTTAAGAATAGCAGTGCACAGAAAAAATCGAACTTCGGAAAGACGTATATATACGTCTGGAGAAATAATGGCTTTGGCTTAGCGAGACGTTTATATACACGGGGGTGCTTAAAAGGTTGAAGTCGTATCGTAGTTTTAGCTTCAAAGTGTAGTATTATTGAATTCAGTGCATTGTTTTTGTATGGGGCGGGCGCGATGAAAATAATGATTGAATATTGGGTCGCGAGTATTGTAACTTTGAGAAGCACTGCACTAACCCTTTTAAATGTTTCACCGTAACGTTTTCCATTTTTAGAAAACATATTGGTAACTCCCTCCTTTTTTTATATTCTTAGCAATGATTTTTAAGAATTTCTTTTTGGATTTTTGGATTGAATTCTTAAGTATTTCCGATATATCGGTATCATTTATTCCGCTTAGGAATACACTGTTTTATAGAGCTTTCATTTAGATTAAGGGAAGGTATTTAGTAGCAATGTAAATTTATAAATATTTATTTTAAAAGATATAATACTTGAAAGATTCATGATGAACAGCTCCGATTTTTTATGAGCTTAAAGATATTCCCCAAAATATAAAGATAAGAATTTATAAAGATTTAACCAAAAAAAAAAAATTCACTTTTTGAGAGCTGATATTTTTTTAAAAAAAGAAATTCATGTAATTTTTTATTTATTGAAATTGATACAAACTTTTAAACAATGCTTACGTTCCAAAGCATTGAATCAAAATTTTAAGAAATTATATTTTTTTATTCAATGGTTGAAAAATCCTGGAATTACATGGTTGTTTCATCTAAAGTTGTCATGCAGAATATTACACATTGTTGTTCAAAAAGTAAAAAAATAATAATAATAATAATATTTATAAGTAATTTTCTAACTCCTGGCGAGACTTATGTGCTTGATGAATAATTCTCCTTTGTTAATCAATATGTTTTAAATTTAAATTACTTATTCTATAGAGAATTCAATTGACTTTTTAAAGGGGGTCAAGTACATCCATAGAAAACCATGTTAAGATATCCGACTACCCTAAAATCATGATTTTTTTCAAAAATTGACAAATTTGTTTTATGATTTTGTTTTATAGACCATCTAATTAGCTTAATAAAAATACCAAGCTTTTTATTTTCCATTCCACTAAAGCAAAAACTACAAGTGTTTTAACTAAAGAAGATGCCATAACTTTACACAAGATGTCAAACTGCGACATGGCCATCCTTCGATGACCTTATCGTGGGGTTTCAGGGTAAGTTAGAGGTGTGAGATTCTCGAAATGATGAGACATTTTAGAATTCTTAATGTGACTTTTATTAAGAATTTAACTTAGATTACTTAGATATCGAAAAACTTATATTAAGTGAGAATAAATAGGAACTCAAATAGACTCAAGATAATAGACTCGAAAAATAGGAAATTGCATATATTAGTTTAA
This sequence comes from Trichonephila inaurata madagascariensis, assembly GCA_019973955.1. Taxonomy (NCBI): domain Eukaryota; kingdom Metazoa; phylum Arthropoda; class Arachnida; order Araneae; family Nephilidae; genus Trichonephila; species Trichonephila inaurata. The sequence continues at coordinate 25,811 of BMAV01027863.1, read as the reverse complement.
ATGAGCCAAATAAATGTAGCATGCAAATCGATTTAATCCAAGAGTAAAAATTTATCACTTGGAATACACAATACGTGATTAAGGTAATTGAGATTAATCGTTTTAGAAAAAAAGTGTTCAATAAGCACTTAAACTGAAAATAATTTTAATTCTTCCGCAGCAATGAATCATTGTTAAATGATCTTTTTGTAGAACATAAACCAATCAGAAAGCAATTTAAAACCGCACTTGACTGACTTCTGTCTTGCACGTCTTGTTTAATAAAGACTTGAATTGACTGCTTTAACTTCACACTAAATTATTCAGGAAACGTTTTGAGTTAATCACACGGAAACGAACCTTCACCGTGATTAAATCTAGGTTGCTTAAATTTATAGCCACATTAACTCTACTTATATGGTTAGAAGTAAACATTTTGCTCTTCTTTTGATTCCATTATTAAGAAATGATACTTTTAGTGCAATTTGAATATTGATATATGTGTGTTTCGCTTATGAAAAATAGAGTTTCTAAGCCTAAAACGAATCACTTGCAACGAGTACATAGAATAAAATGATTTTGACTAAAACTTTTACTTGCATATGAAAATTCGAAGTAATAGAAGTGAATTGCGAATTACTTATCTTGTACTTTCCTGTAATTCAAATTACTGTCGGGCCTCCATTTTCCGAACCTTTATTTTGTGAATTTCCTTCTTTTATATTTATTTTCTGGAATCAAGAACTTTTTACAATTTTTTTCGTAAAAGCTTCCAGACACCAAAGTGCATTTTCTACTTTTTGAACTATTTCTTTTGCTATTCGATTTTAAGTATATCTATTTTGAAAATATTTCCGGACATGAAAATTATTTTTTAGTTTAACCCAATTTCTGATGATCAACGACTTCGAACTGGTTTTAACAGATGCCTAACTCACCGAGAGCAATAACATTGCCAAGATTTTTCAAATATAAAACTCAAACATAATAACATCCTTTTTATTAGGAATTAAATTTAAGGATGCATGTGGTAATGTATGCTTAAACTTACTAGTTATATAAAATAATTTATATTTAAAATTAATTGTTATAAGATGATGTATGTTTAAAATTTCTGGTTATAAAATATTGTATGTTTAAATTTACTCGTAGGCTTAAAAATAGAAAAAGTTTTTCATTTCAAATTAATGAATTTTAAATTATTTTTAAAGTTTAAAATGAGTAGTGTACTTAGACAATTATTTTCTTTTTATTTTTTTCCATGAAGAGTTCTTTTGGATATGTAAAATATATAAAATAAATATATATTAATTTACCAAAAATAAGTTTGAATATTTACTTTTTTTAACAATATGTAGTGTTTATGAATTTAAACTTTTTTGTTGTTGTTTATAATGTATATTAAATGAAGAATCTCTATTTAACGATTTTTCCTCATAACAAACTTTTTTTGCGGATTTAGCACCTTCGTTTAGTAAAGGTACGACTGTATATTATTGAATTGATGTATCAGTAGCAAATGCAGCAATCAGTATGCAATAGTAATTAAATTTTATTCAATAGATATACGTTCAAAAATAGAATACTAGAAAATAATTAATAATGATATAAATAGTTTTAAAACTACAGTTAAGAAAATTGCAAAAAATATATGTTTTATTGCAAATAAAACTTTTCACATACGGATGTATTCCGATGAAATAGGTTCGTGGCTCAAATCTTTGAATCTTAATTTGAAATCAAAATGCAAATATTTCACTCGTTTTATATAAGTTAGTAATACAGCAAAAATAGCTTTTTGCTTGAATGGAATCAGTTATTGCATGTTAGAAGTTTTACTTTTGAAGAATCGTATAATAGAGGTTTTACCTTCCCATTTTATACATACAGCTATAAATTGTTCAATTCATCAGTAGCAGCATTGACGCAACAATCTTACATTTTAAAACGTAAAAGGCCGTTTTTGAAAATATTTTTTTTTCGTTTATTCTCACTATATCCTTTCTTTAAAATTGTTTAATAGTTTTTATAAAACATCATTAGTTTACTTTAAAAAAAACAAGAAAAAAATATGAAATGTTCCCTATTATAACGCGTTGTAATATTTTACTCTAAATTACATTTATACTCCTATTGCAATAAACATTTTTAAAAATTTGAAACTTACAATTATTATAAAATTTTAATTAAAATAATAAATTCTCTATCTACTTTTGACAGGACAAGTCTGTGAACGATGATAATTCTAAGCATACGCATTTAATTTGTATTTAGTTGACATCATTTTCTCAAACCTTGAACCGTACATATTACGTTGATTTTAACTAAACCTGCAATTTTTTTGGTCTGGTTTGTGACTGTGATAAATACCACAACAATGTTAGATGACATTAGTAAAAAAGTCAATGTAAAATTGAGAACTTTGTGGTTACTGTATCTAATGACGAGAGGGTGGTTGTCAATTTTCTACAGTTTCAAAAAATATGCAAATCATCACTTAACTAACTGATATGGAACTTTTTCGTTCCAAAACTGATATGACCTCTCCCCCCTCTTTCACCACATGTGTACTTCAAGTAGAATTTAGAGACATCCTGTATAATATTAACTTCTTTTTTTAAGCCGTAATTAAAAACATGAAATCAGTAAAATATTCTGAATAATAATAATAAAGGCTAAAAAACATTTCGATATTTTTCTAAAAATATTTGACTATAATTAAGAACATCAAATAATTTAGTGTAAGCATATATTTTGTGAATTTCGGTATTTGTTTTATGTCATTATCCTTAATTGGATTTTTCTACATGTTTCCCATTTCACAATGTCCATGTTTCCTTTTTTGATGTCCTACAAAATCTATTACGAGTTAAAGTGACTTACAACTTCTAATTTCATACACAAATGTATTTAACTCTTCTCTTTAAGCTGTGTGAGGAAAAAGTTGCAAGAAAAAATTAATTATTTGATTCAGTGAGTTTATTTATAGAATTTATTTTAGTACGTCCGAAGAACATTTTGAATTTCAATGCTCTAAAATAATATATATATATATATATAATATTATATTATCTATATATATATATATATATATATATATATGGTAGATTTGTAAGAGCATTGGGTGAAAAATGATAATATTTTAACTCCAAATATGGATTTTTGTCTGTCTATAGTGTGATTCCTTTTCATGTAATTAGAAAAAAAAATTGCAAAAGATGATCATATCTCTCTAAAAGTGAAAAGTGAAATAAGAAAATAAATTTATTCCATAGTAACTATAGAAAAGTTGATTTCTCAAATACTAGCGTGTTAATAGTGGTTAAAAACAAGCGTGATATCACTGTTAATATTAAGAAATATATATATATATATATATATATATATATATATATATATTAATTTTTTAAAAAAAATTACAAAATATTTCATTTTATTTAAAATATCGCAGTGAGAAAAATAGACAATCCGACACGGAAGTTTTAATTGAACCAAATACTTCTGAATTAGTACAAATATGAGAGAAGAAATTTAACTGAGTAGTTGAAAAAGAATTTTTTTCTTACGTGGTGGAGAAAGTTAAATAAAACTGTGGAAAGAATAGAGACTGAACCATCAGCGAAAGGAAGAAGAGGGTAATTATCTAAAATCTGGAAAGAACACTTGTGGGTGGCTGTAATAATATGAGAGTTTGCTTAGTGCTCTTTCTAAAAGATTATTTCTTCAGATTAAGCGGGAAAAGCGTTTTTCCTCTTTAACTGTAATTTCTAAATGACTTGAAGGAACAAAATGCGTAAAGCCAAAATATATGTATTTTATTTAATATTAAATAACTTCTTTTATATACATATAACTGTACAAGTGTTTTAGAGATTGCTTTTAAATATAGAAATAACTTTATTCTTCCTTTATTAGATTTATTCAAAATATACATTTCTTTAAACTTATTAAAAATTATGATTTCTTCTAACAAATGGCTTGAGAAATTAAAAATGGGGATGTGGTAGACATTTCTATTTTAAAATACTTTTAATTCTTAAACAAGAAAATATATATGATTGATTTTATAAGGCAACCAAATCAATTCGGGAAGAAAAAATATTTTAATTCGGTAAGTTTTGAAATGTAAAATAAACTAAATGTTAACTTTTTAAAATATGATTTTTTTCCATTTTTGAAGAAAAATTAAATCCTACACATTATAAGAAGAGTAAACTATGAAGCAAAATATCATTGTAGTAGCCTTCTGCCATCTTATTACCTTTAGCACAAACCAGAGGCGAACTACTATCGTTCGATACGGCGTCCATAATCATAATGATGTTGAAAGATTGTAACTCAGTGCGTCTCAAGCTTTCACTATTGGCGACCTAATTTTCAATCTTAATTTTTATCATCCTCCCCCTTATACAATAATAATGAGCTTTGGATCTAAATCTACAATATGATCTTAATTATGAACCGTAAAAATTAACGAAATAAGTATTAAAATTTGTATGTTACTTTTAAGTAATATTTATTTTAAGCAAATTACTTTTAAGTAATTGGACGATTATTGTTATTTTTTTCTCTAATTTTTAAATTGGAACAAATCGCAAAATGATATTTAATTAAAAATTTATTTCCTCTATCATCCATTTTTAAAAGTATAAATGTCATTAGCAAAAGAGTCTAGTCTATGTTGCTCTCTATCATATCCATCACATTTGGCCTTAATATTTAAAGCGAGAAGACTTCAAAATGTTTTAACCAGGGAGAGCAGGCGCGTATTCGATACTAACGTTAATAGTCGTGAGAGGTGACTGATCCCCCCCCCCAATGTTTTTGGTTTTTTTTTTACAATTATTTTTATTGTACACGATAAAAATCACAATTCCAGTGAATAAATTAACTAAGAGAAAATATATTTACCTACTTTCAAGGACTTTTCATTTTTTATTTGAATATTTGAGAAAAAATCCATTAAAACTGAATTAAAATGTTTCTAAGGTACGTACCCTTAATAAAGGGCACAAATCGCAGACATTTTTCGCTAACATTTCAAGAATTATATTTGCAAGCAAAACCGTCATATTTTGTTCAAATTATTGTAGCTTAGCTGTCCTTTCGCTTTGAGCACCACACGACCGCTCCTGTGTTAAAAATGTATTCAGTATAAAAATATGGATGTTGGTTATAAAAAACGAATTGTGTAAAATGCGTATTTCATCATGCTTTACATGTTTCAGAATACCTATAAAAATAAATCTTAGCTAAATAATCCTTCAAGAACAGAAGTAATCATTCAAATAAGTTCTAAGATCAAACGATGAAAACGATGATGAATGACGCAAATCTGATCCCTGGGTGAAAAGTGAATAAGTCTTCCTTTTCCTTCAACAGCTAATGTACAGCATTTCAACACTAATAACAGTGATGAATTTTTTATCTCCCTGGGATTTTTCTCAGGGTCTGAGTTTTCTTTTTTTTTTTTTTGAAAGAGTAATATTTTAGGTTTAAAAAGAAAACTTAATAAAAAAAAATCTCTCATCGTAGGATTACAGCAAATCAAACAAAATGTTTTTTTTTTAAATTTAGTTATAGGATTAGATAGTTAATTACGTATCAAAGTGAAAACTTATTTTTGATGAATTAATTTTGGAGTTGATGTATATAATTTATATCACTTTAAATACATGTTTTTTCATATGTCAAAAAGTATTTTGTTTACTTCGTTCCAGTAAATTGATTTTTTAAACCTTTTACTTTCGATATGCTCGAGCCCCCTTGTAGGGTTATCACGCACCCTGGGGGGCGATCCCCACAGTTTGAGAAATGTCATTGTAACCCTGTAAAAAAGATTGTGCAGACCTGTGAAAGTTATACTCAAACATGACTATTATTGGACAACCCCAAGAACTACTCCTCTAGGAACACACGATGATGCTCCATTCCTTCCTGCATGCCACTCTATGTCTGCATCTTTACAAACGGAGTTGACTGTGATGGAGGTAAAATGACATTCGTCAAAAAGGATATCAGGACTGTAGGTCACTAGCTGCCAATCGATGGGCAGCTATTCTTGTCGATATGGGAACACCAAGGATGTTCTGCACGTGTTAACAAATTGTGTCAGAAGCGGAATATGGACCCACCACTCCTTGTTTGTGGTTACGTTGATCCAAGCTTAGAGAAATCCCTTTGAAGGAACCAGCATGGCTCAGATTTGTCATATTCCCTTAAATCATGTAGCCATTAAGGGAAATAAAAATACCAACAATAATTTATTTCCCTGGCAGAAATAATGTCACTAATATCGCACTTTTTTTAGGTTATATCTTATTATATCCTACTCAACGTATGCCTGAGAGCTTTGTACTTCACGACATTTCCTTTATTTGGTAAAATTTGAGTTTTTATTTGCTTAGCAACAATCCTGAAATTTACATAGTTTTACGGTCACTCCTCTTTTGTTCTACTTTGTTATTGTCTAGTAGTGTAAGTTTCTTAATGACTCAAAAGAGTCAATCACTTTAAATAAGATTTAAAATAGAAATAAATTTACTTCATAGCAGTTTCCTTTTTACCAATTAATAAGGTTTCGCTTTGAAAATAATGTTCCATTATTAAGAGTAAAATTCACTCAAAGTTTAAAAAGAACAGCACATGATGAATAGAATCGGTCAAAAACAAAATGCGGCTCAAAACTATTCTTTCATTCATTTCAAGAACGTTTGAAGAGAAAATTGCTACTTGCTATAAAGTTACCTTATAACTATTTTAGAATAAAAGGTAACCTTTCAACTTACAGATAGGTGATAATAAATCACTGTCCATGCGATTTAATTGAAATTTGAAACACAAAATATACAATATTATTCTGCCAATTTTTTGGATTCCCACAAATACAGCCTTCAAATTTTGTTGTTCTGTGCTCTGGTCTCAAATGTCTCAGAACTTGAGATCTCTGTTAATTGTATAGCATTTAAAAAGTTTTGGAATCTTATTTATGAAAATTATTCTCTTAATTAATTTATTAAGTTGGCTATTTTTTATTTTTATTTTCAGTACTTTTTTTCTATTATCGGGTGTACAAGTAACTTTTGAGGATCCATTTGTAAAAATGGTTACTTATTGTGCAGAAATAGTTATAACGAAATAATTATTTAAAATATTTTCCATTGATAATCACAGTTTTTTCTATCTTTCTAGCAGCTTCTTAATTCTGAATTGAAAGTGTAATGAAACGTTAGAAGCAATCCAAACACACAATGACTGACATCATCTCCTTCTAAAAATGGAAGTACTGATCAGGCAGATCATGAGTTATTGATCAAAACAAGTAGTAAGTAAAAGAAGCAATATTTAATGAATTCTGTAGGCTGGGAAGGTATCCAACTTGAATATTTCCATGAATGTTTTCTACTGTACTTAAAATGTCGTTGAACATTGTCGTGCTGCCAAGATACTCCACCGTTTATATGTCTATATTCCGAAAGTTTTTCTCTTTATTACTTGATTCAGATGCATGGATGGTTGTCGGTAGTTATTCTTCAGGATATTTTTTAATTGTTTTTTGCTGTTCATTATTTACTAAGCGTAGCTAATTGCACTAAATACACCGCACGAACGTTCATCAATGAATATTTAGCTTCAAATTCTCTGATAATGCATTTTTAGGTTTACTCTGCGTTTTTTTACATTTTAAACTACCGCAAAGAACTGATTTTTATCAGCAAATATTATTCGATGTAAATAAATTGTACGTTCTTCTCACTGGTGCAGCTGTTTTCAATAGAAAAAATGCTTTTCAAGTCCATTTCCAAGTTTCTCCTGGCTTTAATTTGAACGACATCCAATCCCTTGCTCTTAGATCATTTTCATGAAAATGAAGCATAATAAAATTGCATATTCACTCACATTTGACATTAATCATTATTCAAAAATACCTCGAATTCTGCTTTACCAATCGTTTCTAGCCATACTTCGAAACCATCACTTCTGTAGAGTCTGTACTAATACATATTAATTGACATTGCTTGGTCATGATTTCCATAACACAACTGATTCATTCAAATGTTTTTCTCAAATGGAAAAAAATAGATAACAGTGCAAAAATATTTTACTTTCGTTTCGTTGGCATAGAAATCTTTATATTGAGAGCCCAAAAGGATTATGGATTCACTAAGACATATTGAAGATTTTATCCTAATGATGAGGCTTTAGAATGATATAGGTTAGGTTTGGATTACATACATATAAGTAGGGGGGAAAAAGCTATAAAAAAGCTTAAGTTATTTCATATTTATTGCATTATTCTTGTTTTTAATGCATGTATTATTACATCTTGTTCATACAACCTGCTGAAAAAATCCTCCAATCATTTATATGATGGAACGTTTATATATATATATATACTGCTTTTTGTAAAAAATACAACAACATGAATGAATTATCAAAATTAAATGAAATTTAATGCACAAATGACTTGGATTAATACAAATAAATGACGAAATTTTCAAAGCAAAAAAGCAATATTAAGTGTCCGAAATCAGTATTGGATGTAGCCACCACGCGCAGCAATAAGTGCTGCTATACGACGTGGCATGGAGTCAAACAGATTTTTAATGTTTGCTTGTGGAAGATAAACCATACTGCTTGTATGCGCAGCAAAAGTTAGCCTTTTGGAGCTGTTGGACGCCGTTCACGAACGAGACACCGACTAACCAAATCCCACACGTGTTCCATAGGCGACATATCCGGTGAATAAGCAGGCCAAGGAAGAAGTTGCATATGTTGTGCTGAATAGAACTCTCGAGTAGTCTTTGCAACATGTGGGTGTGAATTATCCTGCTGAAATATAGCTCCAGGGATGCCTTGAAGGAAAGGAACGACTTCGGGCTAGAGCACTTCATGGACGTACCTGTTGCCATTGTTGTTACCCTCAATTCGTAGCAAATTGCATGCATGATGTGGAATCACACTCCAAACCTTAACTTCGGGTGTTAGGTCACTATATTGTTCGATAACGCACTCTGGTAAAACAGCGTTCACCGTCAATGAAATTTTCCATCTTATGATCTGCATGTTGCTACGAATATTTCACTACTGTACTTCTATTGCACTTCAAATGAATATAAAATGCAGTCATAAATTAAATGAGCAAACATTTTACTTTAAATTTGTTACAATTCTAAAAATAGCCTATTTATTTAAATATCTACAAGAAAATTGTTTCATGCTTATGAAAACATCACGTTTAGGATAACTTTTCATCGTTTTGAGCATTCATCGTTGTATATATCTGTGATTATTAAAGCATTGTGATATCAATAAATATCATATTACACTGATTTTAAGTTGACTGAAGAATAACATTCTTAAATGTATGATGTTATATTTTATATTTTTAAGATAAAAAAATAACAAATAATCCAAACTTTGTGTGAAGGTTTTGTTATAAAAACTATATGATTAAACAATAAAACCGTTCAAAATTGATTTGCATGATATCTTTACCGTATTTTTGAACACATGAAACACTTTGCAAATATAGGATACTTAAATTTCCTCTGATATGGTTCTATTTATATAATTTATTAAAATCTTTATTTCTTCTTAAATACACAATTGAGACTATGAAGAAATGCACCTAACAAATCATTTTCATTCTTGACGAGTTTTCTCTTCTTTCAAGTTTCATTCATTCATATAGTCTGCTTATTTATCTGATGACTGATTAGGATGCCTTGAGCTAAGGTGTTGCTGAAATTATGTCTAGAAGTCTTATGGCAAGTACTGAATAAAAGTAATATTAATAAAGGGAGAAAAGAACATTTAGCTTCGGATATATTCTTCCAAAGAAAATAAAATGAATATTCAGAATCCTAATTCAAGATATTTCTACATAATATAACTCGGAACATAATTGTTATGGCTCAAAATTAATTGTATGGAAAATATTTCCTAATATCTAGAATAAATCTTGACGAATTTGGTCAGTTTAAACCCATTCAGGTAAAATGTGACATTTTTTTAAAATTTTTTATTATTATTATTTTCAACAGGATAGGAAGGCTAATCATAAGTATAAATTCAAAAGAAGAATTTGAAAATGCATTTTTGAAACAAAACGAAAACCAAAGATCAGCAAAGCTTTCATAAAGCTATTCTTAAAATCACGAATTATATATCTTTACATCTTACAACTTGAATATTCTTACCTTCATTTTCTCAGAAAAAAAAATCACCAAAGGGAAAATTCTATTAATTTAAATCTGTGCTTTTTAACCAATTCCTCTAATGTAAATTTGTTTGATAATTTCCTATAAAATTCTGTATTTTTTGTAGAAGTAAAAATTAATTTTATTGGTACATAAATACGAAATATCACCATATTTAAGTATTATTGAACCAAAGATGGGTAACAGGTAGAAAGGTAATGGTAAAAATATGTGCTGGATCTCTCTCTTAAAGTGTTCCGTCCTTCTCAATCCCCAGCCCGCAACAAAAGTGCTTTTCGAAGATTCAATATTTGAGCCCCAATATTCAATCATAATTTTAATCGCATCCCCCTCCATACAATAACAATGTATTTAATTAAAAAACACACTTAAACACGCTAAAGCTACAATACGACTATAACCTCAAGAGTGCCACCGGCATATATGAAAATATCACTCATACAAAGCATTAATTGTACCGAACATATATATACGTCTTTCGAAGTACCATCATTTCTAGACACATCCACATAGAATTATTCCGGAGGCTTTGGAATGCAATAAAAGGACATAGACAGCGCTTGTGAAAGATTTACTTAATTCAGAGGATTTTTCTTGTTTATTCTTTTTCG
>BMAV01027862.1:152858-270502 GCA_019973955.1 Trichonephila inaurata madagascariensis | reverse complement strand
ACCCCCCAAATTCCCCAGCAGTTCCCCATGCTTTTAAATTTTTGCCATTTAAATCTGTTTTTCTATTTTAAGTAATTTTTACACAAAGTCTGACAGTGCCTGACCCCTAGCTTGTTTCAGTGCTTAAAATTCAGCCTCTAACTGTGATCTATTTCTGACCCCAGGAAAGCTCCTTTAGAATCCATCACTGGCTTAGTCACGTTCGATCATGTGCTCTACCCATAAGATGAGGATTTGCGGGTATCCCATAATAGGTGAAGAGAGATACTCTCCAAAAATTTATGAACATTTTACTCACCGCGAAAAGAAGTTTAGGTGGGACCCTTAAATTCGATACAACCAGGGTTAGCGCCGTGTGGTTTATTATCACACAGTTTTATTATCACAATCCCTCTAACAATTTAAGGAAGAAAGACATTAAAACATTAAACCCGGACAGCAATCCCATAGGATTAATTTAATTATCGTATAAATAAACTCCCTTGTCTTATAATTGCAACACTCTAGACTTCTTCAATCTCCCCTTTCAACCTTCATCGCCTACTCTAAGGCAAACACTTAAACAGACGTTCTCATTTGCAGAAATCTCGTCGTCGAGAAAGGTTTTCAACTCAACTCACAGTTAAAAAGATTAATTTGGGAATCACGATCTGTTACAATTCAATAGGGTTCTGTTACAATTCTGTTATAATTCCCGAAGGACCACACCCTCTTTTTCTTCAAACTTTTCGAGACATCAGCGATGCATTAGCAAATGTCCGAGGGGTCCCGTGATCGACGTGAGAGCCATGGGGACCCTCGTGACTTCGTTTCTTAATTAGCCAGGAGTTCAATATAGCCTATTCCTTTAAAGTGTGAGTGATAGATAAACGCATATCTGCGGTCCATTCTTTTGTTCCATCTTAAACGAGGTGATTTCACATACATGTGTGAAAAGCAGTGCTTCTCAAACTTTCAATATTGCCGACCCAATATTCAATCATAACTTTCATCGCGCACTCCATACAATACCAATGTATTGAATTCAATAATACTACACTTCGATGCTACAACTACAATACGACTTAAACCTCTTAAGTGCCACCAACGTTTGTAAGCGTCTCGCTCAGCCAAAGCGTTATTAACCCGGACGTATATATACGTCTCTACGAAGTACGATCTTTTCTGAGTACTGCTATCCATAAAATTATTCTGAAGGCTTTGAAATGCATTAAAAGGACCTGTACAGAGTGTTTTGGAAGGATTTACTTATTTCAGAGGATTTGCTTTTTTATTTCTCCTCCTCCCTCCGCCAATGCATCACATACGCACGCCTACGTGGAAAACGGTGGCATTGGGAAGGGGGCCCCCCAACAACCCGGAAATTTAAAGGGGGATTAATTATAAAAACTGTAAAATTTTTATCAAGAAAAGTTTTAAATTTTTTGTATATAATTTTATTTTGACAAGGGGGAGTCACGGGGTTTATTAAATTTTGTTTTTAAAAATTATCGGCCCTATACTGATAATTTTAAAAAAGGGCCCTTTTTTTCAATGTTCCTTTTCAAAAAATCTGTTGTAAATAAAACCCCCAAAATTTTTTTAAAAGTTAAAAACATAGATTTAGTATTATACTAAAATGAGCTTTTTTTAAAATTTTCATTAGTTTTTTTAAAAAAAAAATTTATTTGATGTATTTCGAGAAAAAAAAATTTTTTTTCGAAAAAAGAATTTAAAAAAAAATATATATACAAAATTTTGTTTTAAAAGCTCATTCCAAAAATCCCTAGAATATACAAAGAATGGGGCCATATAAATTTTGTGGACATAAAATATATATTCTTTCTGAAAAAGGTACATCAACCCTTTTAAAAAAAATGACTTTTTTGAAAAAAACACATTTTTTTTAAAAAAAACTCACCTTATCAAAACATTCAAGCTCCATTTTCCCAAAATTTTTTCAACTTTTTTTTAAAAAATTCACCCTTTTTGTATTAATCTTTTTCCCTTTTTTTCCCTTTTCCTGACCTTTTTTTATTTTTTTTGTAAAGGCATATTTTTTGCCCTTGTAATTCTCTTTTTTCGAAACTTTTATGCAGTTTTCGCATAATACCCAGGCTCTATTTTTAAATTTTTTTTCAAAATATTCAACTTTGTTGCTTCCCTTTATTAAAGGATGCAATAGCATCATATGTAAAAAAGTGTTTCTAAAAAAAGTAAAAAGTTCAAAAAAAAGTGTTTCTAAGTGCACAAATGTCTTTTGAGGACACAAAGCCCGGGAATAACTTTAAATTAATCTTTTTTTGGGATTTTGCTTTCCCCCAAAGCTTTTTTTCAAAAAATTTGGATCAGAAAGACCCCAAAAAATGGGCCTAATGGTTTCCCCAAAAAACAACTGGAATTTTTGGTTTGGGGTTTAAAGCTTTTACCAATTGTCCCTTTCTTAAAAAACGGGGGCTGCGGTGGCCGGAGGGGGGTTTAAGGGTACCCGGACCTGGCAGGATGTCATGAGTTCGAGCCCCGTACCACTAAAAGACCGCCGTGTGGGGGAAACGATGCACGTTAAATCTGTCGAGAGCGGGAAAGGGTCCTCCCGTTGGTGTGGTGTGGTAGTTGGGAGGGGGGTGCCGCCAGGGAGCCCCGTCACTTGACCATGGTTAAAAAATTACGTGGTCCGTCCCCAAAAAAGCCCTCTTGAGCTGAACAGTGCGACGTTAATATTCACTCACTCACTTATTTTTATAACGGAAACCGTGGGGGGACCTGATGGACAAAGTCCGGATTCTCATCGGTTGATATTTTGTGAAGAAAAAATTGCCCATATAGTTTTTGTCGCATATCCTTCACACTTGAAAAATTTTCCCGAATGGCAAGGCCATAATATGTTTGTAATTGGTCAATAGATGTTTCCCGTTAATCTATTTTTTTTCCACATAATCCCTTTTGCCATTTGAAAATTTTTGGAATCTTTCCTTTGTTTTGAAACGTCGGAGGCCCCGGAGACCCCCATCCGTTTCATAACACACATGGCCTATACACTCAAGTTTGGTCGAACAATTATCCCCGTACCCTTTATTCTTACAATTTTTATAAAAGTTTTGGGGGTTCCATCCCCTAAATATTTCGTGTAACGTCATAGCGTTGAACAGGCGCTGAAATATCGCGATAGGGGCTCCATCGACTTCCATTCGTCCACTATACCCGTAAAAAAGGGTTCTTTTTCCCAGACCGGTCCATGTTTTTTTTTATCTTTGCAAACACAATGTTTAGATAATTTTTCCCAAGTGTCAATTCCCTTTTCCTTTTCCACACTCTAACTGCCCGACACCATTCATGGAGGAATACCCCTTTCTTCTGCCATGTTTCCTAACCCCGCCGCGGGGTTCTCAAAAAATTTTGATTTTCTTGCGGCCTTTTTTCCTCGGCATTTTTTCATCGTTGCACCCCGCACAAATCCTTGGTTGCATCTAACAGCATATTATATTTTTGAGAATTTTTGTCGGTGGGGGGGGGAAGTTCATGATTCCCCCAAAAAACTTTCCCAAAGCTTCTGCACCTTTCCCTATACATCTCATTGCAAAAAACAAATCTGGTGTTTTATTTCGTAGGTGCTGAGTTTCCCAATTTAAAGCTTTGCACTTTTTTTGGAGGAAAAAAATTTTGTAGTTATAGCTGCAAAAATCACAAAGTATATCAAGTTCAACACCCTTCCCCTAAACCCAATTTTCTTCACGGGAAAAGGTTTTAAGCCCTTGTTGCCCCGCACTGTAAACATTTGACACAGCTTCGAAAATACACCAGCTAAAAAAATTTTAAACCCCTAGCTTTTTAAATCCACTTTTAAAAAACTCACTTTTGTATGATTTTTAAAAATTTGCTAAGTTTTTTTTTGAAACAGAAATATTACTAAAAGAAGCAGAAGACTGTTGTGGGTACAGAATCATTTTTGTCACTGTTGATTCGGAATTAGTTCTTCTCCTTTTTAAATAAGATTTCCCCCCTTTTTTAAAAAAAACTTTGCTGCTAGATCTAGGCATTTTAAATATAACAAAATAATTTTTAAAAAATAAAAATAATAGCGTTGAAAAAAGAGCTAAGCAGGCCCCTAATTTCTAAAAAACACAACTTGAGCAAAAAAAAACTGGGGTTTGAACAACGATTTTCTTTCAAAAATACAAATGTAAAAAAACGTAAATTGGTTTGTATCTCTGAAGCCTTTCCCTTAGGGAGAAAAAAAAATTGAGGTTTTTTTTCCCCCCCTTTTCCTTTACGAAAGAAATCTTAAAAATGACGTCAAACCCCTGGCGGGCCCAAAAGAGGAAGTGCAATGTTTCCCTTTTTTTCTGTCCATTTAAATCGGTGACGTGCTTTTTGGGTGATTTTTTAAAACAAAATTTTAGCACTTCTAATTGTGCTAGAGATTAAAATGAGGTTTTTTTGGGAAGGTAATGATTTAAAAAGGGAATTTTAAAAAGTAATAACCTAAATTGAAAAAAAAAATTTTAGTCTTCCAACTGCCCTTAACTTAATATTGTTAAATTAATCAGAAAACACATTGTGCAATGCTGATACATTTATAAGTGTATTATATCAGTGTAAATGCCTATTTTATTTTTTATTATGTCAGAATATATTTGGTTTGTTTACTTTTAGTAAATTAGTAACTTTTTAAAATAATCTTTTGTTTTCGACTTTTCAATAGGCTCGCGCCCTTCCCCCTCCCTCGTAGAGTTATTATGCCCTCCAAGGGAGGCATGCCCCACAGTTTGAGAAACGCTGGCGAAAAAAATAGACCACTATTCTGAGGGGTAACTATGCGTCGGAGTGACGTGGGCCATCCATATGACCAAATTTTTATTTGAGAAATTAACGTCCCCTGTTCAACTACACGAGGGCTTTTTGGGGACGGACCACGTAATTTTTTAACCCCCTGGTCAAAAGACGTGGACGACACCTGAGCTGGCACCCCCTCTCCTAACTACCACACCACCCAACGGGAGGACGTTTCCCGCTCTCGCAGATTTAACGTGCATCGCTGCCCCACACGGCGGGGCTTCAGTGGTATTGGGCTTCCCGGAAACCCTGACATCCTGCCATGGGCCGATACCCCCAACCACTGGGCTACCGCAGCCCCTCCATATGACCAGAGCCACAGCTCTGCGAGAAAGATGCGTAAAGAAAAAGCGAAACTGTGCTTGACTATTTTGCGTTACGAAATTCAGTGGAAAGATAAAGTATCTGATAGTTATATGTGTAAAGCTATTTATCTACATATACGATAGTTATATACTGTAAATAAGAGGCGATAGACCTAAATGTGGTGGTAGGCCAGCATTAAAATTAATGTCTATAGAGTTCAACCAAGATATAAATGAACTTAAATCCAAAACAAACAAAGATTTATTAGCATCAACATAGGTAATGAGTATCAACAATTCATCAATATATTTCAGAATTAAAGTATCTTGACAAAAAGACACTTAATATGACAGAACGACTGGGATAGCAGGTCCGCTTGGTAGGAATCAAATCGTGGAAGTTGTAGGGGGCGCGACAATAGTGGAAGTGTACAAGGTACTAACATATACGTTACCTTTTTATTCACAGTTTTTAATCATTAATTAATTTTATTCAAATCTAAAAATTTAATTCAATCTAGGACCACTGCGCTACAGGTTCAATCTGTTCAGGTTCAAGTGGCGTGAATATGGCAAGCTCAGCTAGAGTTCTTACAACTAGACCATGAGGGTTAAAATTTTCGCCCTGCCTCTTCCAAGTGCCAAGTGCCCTTTTCAAAAAAAATTTTGGAGGCAGTAACAGTAAACTAGTTTATGTTTTATATTCAGGTTAATTTTTTAAGTTTATTCTGGGGAAAATAAAAAAATCCAGTTTGACCCACCATTTTTTTTCAATTTTTAAGAAATTAAAAAATTTTTTAAGTGTTTTCTAACTTTTTTGAAATGCTCACCTTTTTTAAAATTTTTTAGTCATTTTTTAAATTATTTATGTTTTCTTAAAAATTGCAAAAAAAAGGTTAGTATGGATTTGAAAATCCCATTCCCCTTTTTGATTTTTTAAATTTTTTGTCTAGAAAAAACCCGGAAAAAAAACGAAAATTTTTTAAAATAGTAACTTCAGCATTTTTTAAAAAATAACTAGAGATCTCAGCCCTAAATTCATACTAACTTATATAGAACATACTTTTGGGAGTACATAGAAAAAAATTTCAAGGCTCTATGACAGGGATGGCCACCAGTGGCACGCGACACAATATTTTGGGCACGCCAATGATCACACTCGTTTGTTATTGTCTTGCATTAGCTACAACGGCTTGAGATACTGCCCCCCAAGCCCCACATCGCGGGGATGCCCAAAGTTCTAAATAAAAAAAAATTTTTTTTATTTTTAAAATAGGGCAGTTTAGTTTAAATCCATTCACTTCACTCCAGAATCAACACGAGGTCTGTTGTTTATGAATATTTTAATGTGTTAAACCATGGTTTATTTAACCTACAACTCGGCTAACATCTTTTTTTCCATACCCAGACCACGAGAATTTTGAACCTCGAGCAATTTAACGTGTTTCTGCGACCAGGCTAGATCCTCAGCTCAAAAATTCCTTTATAAGTAGTTCTAAGAATAATTTTTTATTTTTTTATTTAATGAATTAAGCTTACGATTTATCACATTGTTTTATATTATTAATTCTATCGATGGTATGATTATTTATCGATACGCTTGATGTGTCAATGTTTCGTTTTAAACGCCTTTTCTCACGGGGGTTGGGGGTTTTCTGTCATAAGGAAAATTTAAAATTTTTTAGAAGAGAAAAATTGAGAAAATACGATTATATGTGACAGCTGAGGTAAATGTAGATATTTTTAGAGTAGACTAGCAATACTACCGATAGGATGGAACCATTGGAAGCAGTGGACATTTATTATCGATGATTTGGAAGAGCAACAATAACGATGGTGTGTTGGCAACGTGCCAATGTTAAAGAAACTTAATTGATAAACAGAATTACTGATAAATAAAATTGCTTGATTTGTGTTAGAATAGAAAATTTCATCAGTTAGAAGCAAAATATATTATTTCAAAAACAAAAAATTTTCCAATCTTTTAAAATTTTTTGATGTTTTAAATCGATATTGATCAACCTAAAGGGGGGCGGCAACCTTTTGGGGTCGAAAAGGCCCAAAAATTTCAACTTAAAAAAATTTCCCAAAAAAAAAGAGCCATAAATTTTTTTTTTTGCCAACAATAAATAGGGACTTGCATAAATAAAGTTTTTTTTTATTAAAAAAACTGATCTTTCTTTTTCATAAAAAAAATATCTTTTTTCTTTATATATGTAGTGTTTTTTACAACAAATTAGGTAATATATATATATGGCCTTATTATATCATTACTTTTATTTAAGTAAAAATTCAAATTTAAAAATTTCTTTTTCAACACTAACTTGTATTTCCCAAAAATAAAAACAATTTTAGCAAACAAATTCAATGGGGCGATGGCTTTCATTGTTATTCAAATTTGAAAATTTAAACTTTTCTAAACGGGTAAAGCTTGTACTTAAAAATAAAAAAAAAAAACAATAACATTTCAAATTTTAGGGAAACAAATTCAATGGAGCGTTGGCTTTGGGGAAAGGTTTTTGAAAGTTTGGATAATTTTGGCTCAAACCCCTTTTGGTTTTAAAATTTCAAAAAAAAGACTCTAAATTTTTTATTTGTTAGTTGGCTTCTTCTTTTTCTTTTAATTTTTTCACGCAAGAAAAAGGGTTGCTCGCACGAATATGTCGATCCCAAAAATAGTGGGATAAAAAGCCAACTTCTTCACCTCACTGTAGCAATCTGGAAGCCCCCTTTCCCTGGGCGAATATAAGTGCTTCAAATCGATGCATTTCTTTTTAAAAGGGTGTCAACTTTTTTTGCGTTACGTACATACATTTCTGGGCTTCCAACCTTCCAACTTGCTTTTCAACTTTGTAAATGTTCCACCCCCACAGCTTTACTTTTTTAAAACAATTTAATTTCAGAAAATCCAGTAGAACCCAAAAAGGGCTCAATGGGCATTTCGTTACTTTTGTGTTGGGGGTTTACTATGAATGCTAGGTTTTTTTTTGAATTGCTCTCTGTCAGCAAATTCATCTTTAAATTTTTTTATAACTTGCTAAAGTAATTCGTGTCAACAGTTCCCGGGTTTTTATCGCGATATTTTTTAGAAATTGAAAATCAAGTAATATTTTACCTTTCTAAATATATTCTGAAAAAAAATAATGAATTTTTTTTCGAAAAAAACCAAATTTTCTCCAAAACATAGGCGGGGTTTTCCCTTTCCTTGCAGTTTTAGATTCAGTTCATTTAATTTCGCGTGATATCCACCAAAAAAGTAATATTTTTGCATCCATTTGTGGTTCTCAAATTCAGGATGATTAATGCCTTTTCATTGAGAAATGTATTTATTTCATTCAGGTACAAAGCAAAACGTTTTAACACCTTCCCTTAAAAACCATCGCACTTTATTGTGAAGAAGGTTTTAGAATACTGAGTCTCCATTTAAACTGACGATGGTAGAGTGTTTTTGACAGTTTGGGGTAACAATCTTGATTCCAAATTCATGACTAACTATTTTGTCCAAAATTTTTGAACCCCCTTTTTGGTGTATTAAGCAGTAAAACAAAGAATTTCGTATTTTTATTTTGTTGGAAAACTTTTTTCCCTTTTTTTATTTTTCCCTGTGTCTTACTTTTGGCTACATCAGTTGTTATTGAAACGATTTTTTTTTAAATTGATCATATAGTCTTCAAGGCTTTTTGCTATATCTCCTCCCCAACCCCGGGGCGGTAGCAACCTAAAGTTTTTTTGGCCCTTTTGGAAAGAATATGGAAGGGCAACTTATGCATTTTTTTTGGAAAAGACTCATCTACACAAGTGATAAGGCGAAAAAGTTGAATATCCTCCACCTCAAATATGTTACATTTGAAGACATTACAGCTATTCCATCTTATCTGTTTTAGTGGATAGTGGCAAATCTTTGATTTTTTTAAGATTTCTGGTTTGTGTTTTTAAATCAAGAAAAACAGTTCAACTTTTAAACTCACCATCTGTGAACGGTTGCCTTTTTTTCAAATTTCTAGTGATACGGCGAATCTTATTAAATTAATATTTAAATTTTAGATTGCGCCAGTTATATAACATGGAACTTGATTGTGTTTTGTTTTTACCCTTTGACAGCTTTTTTTTGTTCTTCGCCGGCGGATTTTACTAGCAAACTAGGGATGTTTTGTAATAAGTGTCTCTAAATTTGATTTTTTTCGTGCGCGAGTTTTTTTCGTGGGAAATGAGACAAGTCAAAGGGCCCTCTGTTGCATATGAAAACGAAAAAATTCCATCAATCCCCATTTAATTTCGATGCCTTTTTCGGTTCCTCTCTCTCTCTCTTTTTTTTTTTTTTTTTTGCAGATACCATGCTTGCGGTGAACGGTAATAAAGCATTTTTTAAAAATTTTTTTTAGGTATCAAAACATCGATGACAAGTTTTACAATTATTTACTATGTCAACGTATACCTAAGTAAATATATACAGTTGGGGCATAATGAATTATAATTTAACAAAAAAAATTTTACAACGATATTTCCCAATTAAAAATACTTTACCTAAATAAAATAAATAATTCTCTAATAATTTAATTTTTAAAAAAAAAATTTAGACATGGGCCTTTTTTTAACTCTCACGTATGATTGACCATATACGTTTCGTCGCATCTGTGGTGCCTCCCCTGGAGGTGATGCCGACTGGGCCCAAAAGGACTTGTCGCGTGTTTATCAAGGGGCAGTTTTCACATTTTAGGTTTTTTTTGAATTTGGGAATATTAGATATTTATTTTCGAATAAAAGGGGTTTTCAGCTATGCCAAAATCAATGAAAATTGCCAAACTATAAAAAACTAAAACTGCAAATACCTACCTACTTTGATCTTCAGAGCTCGAAAATAAATTTATTAAATAAAATTTATAGGTACTTACACTTAAAATTTAAATTTTTTTTAACTTTAATTTCTAAATAATAAAACTTTTAAAATTGATAAATAATAAAAAAGGTAATTTATTAAATATATTTTTTAAAAAAAAACACTTTCGTGGGGGGTTTATACCCAACAGTAGAACTTTGTTTCTCTTTTGACAGTTCTTATTGACTTATCTTATCGGGAAAAAAAATGTAAAATATGTTTTAAAATAAAAACTTATTATGTTACCTATCTTGGGTTTTTTTTATTTTTAAAATTTTAATAATACCTTTGAAAAAGTTTATGGCTTCTAACTTTTTTACTTGTAACAATAAACTTCGTCCCCCCAAAGCATAGTGATGACCCCAAATTGTTTGGTCGAAAACAATTAAAACCTAAAGAAACAGTGACGGCGTCATTCGAGAGCTTCCGGATGACGGGAGGGGGCGTTCATGGGGGGGGGGTGCGGTAAAAAAGCGAGTACAAGGTGAAAATCGAAACGGTGCCTAATCTCATAATCGATTCAGAGCAATTTTAAAGGGTTTATATATATATATATAAAAATATAAATAATATTTACGTAAGGAACTAAAGGCCGGGGTTCCGACCCCCGACCTAAGCCCTTAAAAAGTATTGCAAAGTGTGAACCCGTTTTAAAAAATCTAATCAATAAATTTTGAAACGCTGTGGTATCTAATCACTTGTGGTTCAAAATTACGAACTCTGTGTTGCTTCAGAGTGCGATATTAATAAACAATTTAAATCCCCACTACGGGAATATTTTACGTGTAAATATGTCTTTTCTTTTTTTTTTTTTAACTTTTGTATTAAAAACAGAATGTGATATATTTTTTTTTTTAAATTAAATTTGGGGCAAAAGCCATTGATTTTATATGTATTTTTCAATGTTTGTCTAAATTTAGAGTCTTTCATAAAACCTACTTTTTTTGGGAAAAAATTAAATTTTTATCTTGGGAACATTCATTTTCTAAGTGTATTTCTGCTTCATTAATAATTTTTTTTGTTTTTTTTCAAGTTTTTTTTCATGAGTTTTAATCCATTTCAATTCTGTTTCTATACTTTAATTTGTTAAAGGGACAGTAATATATCATGAACTATAAGAACAAATTTCTTTCTATCAAATTTCAATACGTTAGTTGACACACACTCCAATCCATTAAAAACAAAGTTTGCATTTCAATCGACTGTCTTCAGAATAAAGCTGGCATCATTAAGAGGTTAGGAGGGGGGAACGCACATTAACATACTCTCTTTTTCTACACTGAGTGAAGAAAAAGATTCAAAAGGATTTCTGATCGCAGATTACTCATGTGACGGGACAAATAATAGTACTTCAAATGATGAAAAAAATATAATGATGTCATTTAACAAGTGCTAAAGGCGGGTTTTTTTCATGACTATGCATTTATCTGCATCAAATCTAAATTCAGGAAGTCATGTCATGGAACAGTTTAATTTTTGCCCTCTTTTTACCTGAATTGTGTTGCGAATTATTAACACTTGTATAGAACCGATAACCTCTACCTTTTGGTTGAACAGTTTCGTTATCTGACTCACGTCTCAAATGTATACCACTGTTTATCAATTTTTTTTTGTCAATAATCCCCTTCACCCTCAGTGTATTTGTCTAATGCAGGGGGGTCCAACCCAAATGACCTTGCGGGCTGCACATAAAAATATGTACATTTATATCAGATTTGGATAAAAAAAACATTTATTGAAGGGAAAATTTAAAACAAAATGAATTATTATTATTGTTTTCATTATTTTTCATGTATACAGACATATATAATACAAAAATGTTTATATAATATAATAATGCAAAGATCAAATGTTGTTTAAAATATATTACAGTTGCCCTCTTCTTGAAAATTACGGAGTTCCTTTTGAATTGATCTTTCGTTACTCATTGTTGAAATTAGATTGTGCTTTCATTCACAAACCATTAAGTATACGTTGCCCTTTATTTTATGAATATTTTTTTTAAACTTTAAAAAACATCTCTGACTGCCTCTTGCTTTTTGGGCACTCCAAACAGAAAAGGAGGAAGAGAAATGAAAGTCGTACACACAAAGAATCATGTACCATCCATAGTAAAGGGGATAATGCAATTCGGATTTATTAAACAAGTATTGTAACTGTTTGATAAAATATAAATCTGTTTTAATCTAAAGGACGTTTCTACTATCAAAAAGGATTTATTTTAAAACAAGAACAGTTAACAGGCAAATGCATTGTGTATATACAGTGGCTCACACAGGGGTCCTGGGGGTCCGGACCCCCAAAAGCCCTCTGACTTTTTCCGAGTGATTATAATTCTAAGTATATAGTACATAAAATTTAATTAAATATTTGTTATTAATGATTAATTTTATTAATTAATTCTAATTATTTATTCAATAATTAGTTTTTTAGTATTTTTGTTCCCGAAAATCA
The DNA here is from genome assembly GCA_019973955.1 of Trichonephila inaurata madagascariensis. Taxonomy (NCBI): domain Eukaryota; kingdom Metazoa; phylum Arthropoda; class Arachnida; order Araneae; family Nephilidae; genus Trichonephila; species Trichonephila inaurata. The sequence goes on along the minus strand of BMAV01027862.1, from coordinate 258,055 downwards.
ACAAAATTGAAAGGAGCATGATACAAGAATGGTGAACTTTCGACCCCGGACCCCCTCCTTGAAACATTTCTGTGTGCGCTACTGCCGGCTTAAGCTAAAAATATTGAATTTGCACTCATCTGCAAATAGGAAATTATTCTAATGTGTTTCAGACTTGTTTATCATGGATTTAGCAAAGAAAGTCTAAGCTTTCTAATTTTCATAGTTACAAAAACTTTTCTTTGAGCACGCTTAGTACTCTTCGACCAATTTCAGATGAAATTGGGGAACAATGGTGAATCTTTCAGCTAATTCTATAGAAATTTTTGCAGACTCACATAATAACTTTTGATAAATTTACAAATAATAAATCGAAGCTTATGTTAACTGTTTTAAGCGTCCTTTACTTAACTTATTTTCAATTCTATTTTAATCTGTAAAAGCTTTATCATATACTGTTCCATTGAAATGTGAAACATTTTTGCAATGCTTTTACCTTTCTTAATATGAACAATAACTAATTTTCAAAAATTGTTTATCTCATAACCAGTCGCGCACATAAGGGGAGGGTTCTGGGGGTCCGGACCCCCAAAGCCCTCAATTTTTTTTCCGATTGATTGTAATTCTAAGTATATAGTACGTAAAATTTAATTAAATATTTGTTATTAATGATTAATTTTATTAATTAATGCCAATTATTTATTCTATAATTAGTTTTTTACTGTTTTGTTTCCGAAAATAGACAAAATCAAAAGGAACATGATACATGAATGGTGAACTTTCGACCCCGGAACCCCCTTGAAAAATTCCTGTGTGCGCTTCTGTATATATATATATAATATATATATAGCAGTAAATAAATTAAAAAGAAGACTAATAAATCCTAAAACATCTTCAGATCAAACCACAAAAACCAAGAACATGGAATATATATATATATATCTTCTGTGCGTGTGTGACTAAACTCCTCCTAAGCGGCTGGACCGATTTCGATGAAATTTTTTGTGCGGGTTCAAGGTGATTCGAGAACGGTTTAGAATCACAATTCGGTCCAAAATCGCAATTAGTTAAAAAGATATTAATTAAAAACATTCAGCTCAATGATCACCTGCATTGTTGTAATAACGTTATTGTTATAAAAATGACGTAAGTTGGCTTTGAAAATCGATTTTCAGCCAAACTGGCCAAACCGGGTCTTTATTGTTACAAATCTTTATATATAAAAATCTTCTGTGCGCGTGTATGTGACTAAACTCCTCCTAAACGGCTAGACCGATTTTGATGAAATTTTTTTGTGTGGGTTCAAGTGAATTCGAGAATGGTTTAGATTCACAATTCGGTCCAATATCGCAATTAGTTTAAAAGATATTAATTAAAAACCTTAAAACGCATAATTGTTTCCCTCCGTGTGCTGTTTATACTGCTAATGAGCGGCAAAAAAAGAAAAAGAAAGAAGAGGGGAGAATTTTCCGATATTTTCGCCGTTTCTAAAATTGAAATCTAATTTTTCTATCAAAATCAGATAAAAAAATAATTGCAGAATTGGAAAGATTATTCATTTTGCCAAGATATATATATCCACGATGCATATATCTTTATATATATATATAACTCTTCTGTGCGTGTGTATGTGTAACTGAACTCCTCCTAAACGGCTGGCCCTATTTGGATGATATTTTGTGTGTGGGTTCAAGTGGATTCGAGAATGATTTAGATTCACAATTCAGTCTGATATCACAATTAGTTAAAAATGCACCAAAACTATGTAAGGGCGCGCGATTGTTCATAAAAAAATCATGGGCAATATTCTTGAGGCCACTATTTTGAGCGCAAATTTCAAGGTGAAGTTGTACTTCTACCACAGATCCCAAAGACTCTTTTAGACTCACCTACCCATTCAGATGTTTGCAATTTCCAATTCGCTTGGCATTTGCTATGACCATTAATAAGTCACGAGGTCAAACAATGACAATTTGTGGCTTAGATTTAGAAAACCCTTGCTTTTCGCACGGCCAGTTATACGTTGCATGTCCGAAGTTTGGCAAACCACCACATTTGTTTGCTTATATCCCTCAAGGATTAACCAAAAATATTGTACATTTAATGACATTACGATAAATTTGTTTTTTGTGGGTTAAAAAAAAATATACCTGTTATTTAAATAACTCGAGCCCTCTTTTTTACCCTTTAATCAAAACAAGTTTGTTTCTATTCAGAATAGCTTTTATGTTCATCTTAGTTCATAGTAAATACATACTCACACTCAATCGATAGGTCGAATTGTGGTAACTGTACATGTGATGATGTCAGGTATTGTAATAACTTTCTTTATAAAAAAAATTTCATCAAAACTGTCCAAATTGTTACAACTTATTCAAAAAAGTTTGCAACTTTCGTATTTAAGACGTGTGTACAGGACAACGTCTGTCGCGGGACCGCTAGTATATATATATAAATTTCCCCTTAAATAAATTTCAAAATGAAAAAACTTTAAATACCTGATATTTAAAAAATTTTTAAGAAGAGTCGGCGGGCCGCAACCTACGTACTGGCGGGCCGTGTGTTGGACACCACTGGTCTAATGTGTGCGTCCCTTTAACATTTAAAAAAATAATAATTTAATAAATAAGCTTCTTTCACTAGTTTTATGAATCGCATCTTACTTTTTACAAAAGTTAGTTAACTGCAACTAATACGTTTTTCCCCCTTGAATGACAATTGGATAACTATGTCGATCCACGCCTATGACATGTTTTGACAGGATAGCGGTTATTGTTGCTATGGCGACTGACGCTCCACATCCAGTGATCTACGCTCACGCAGGAGAGGGCAATTGTTTTAGCTCGACGGCCACATTGTGGATACCTATATGCAAGGATTGCATTCCTCAATTAAATTTGTATCTCTGAAAAAATTTGTACTCTATATAAATCTATTAATACTAGTTTATAAAAATAATGGTTGTGTTGATTTAAATATAGAGGGTATTTGGTTTCCTGACTGTCTTGACGGGGAGAAGAAAAAATGCGGCGACCCTTGCTTGCTCTAACGCAAGCATGTCAGACACGCGGCCCGCCAATACATAGGTCACGGCCCCCGAGACCTCTTAAAAACTTTTAAACTTTAAAATTTTTCCATTTTGAAATTTATTTTATGTCAACTTTTTTAAAAATTTAGTTATCTGTTTTTGCTTTAAAAGAAATCCTATTTGATAATAGAAATAAACAGATTAAAAGTTATTTTTATTTGTTTATCATAATTAATTAATTTTTATTAAATTTTCAAAGTGGAATTGGGTTTTTATTCATATTAAACTAAAAATATATTTAAACTTCACGAACAATGTGTAAGAAGATAGATTAATTGAAGAGGAACATCGTAATTTTTTTAAGAAATGGGAACTGCAATATTTTTGTGTCCAAAACTATAATAAAATATTATGCCTAATATAAAAAACCTTATTTTAGTTGCAAAGGGATGTAATTAAAGGAAATATAAAATAAATCATAAAGCGAACAATGATCAAATGCATTTCAAAACTTCGTAAAGGCAAATTGTCGAAATGGAAATTAATTCTTCAGAAACAACAAAGAGTATTCACCAAATTTGTTGAAGACAAAACAGTTGCTGTAAAATTTAGTTAGATATTGTCACATTTAATCGTATGCAGATCAAGACAATTTATTGAAGATTAATTTATGAATGAAAACTCAATTAAGGTGGCGGAAGTATTATGCCCATTACAAATATAAAAATTTTTAAAACTGCAAGTCGAAACACTGTAGCCAGCAGAGTTGATGAAATAGCAGAGAATTTGAGAAATCTGCATAATTTAATAATATCAACAACTCAAATCTAATGTATTGCAATTGAGGGCCGTGGTAGCCAAGCGATTAAAATCATGAACTAGTGGCTTCCGCTGTCGAGTCCTCATGCCACTGAAGGCTTGTGATACCCCACGCCCCTGGAGTATCATCTCTTCATCCACTCGACCTAGATTTGTAGGGATAAAAGATTGACCACTCGAACCTTCCATAATAAATCTAGTTTATATCTCAATTTATATTAAGCAGCGCAACACAAGTCTTACCTAGAGGGAAACGATCAGGAGTGATATGACGTAATTAACAATTCTTAGCAAATAGTGCATTAAATCCTACTCACTATATGATAAATTAACCTTCGAATCCTTATCTATAGCCGATCCCTTAATTAGCTAGAATCCGCTCTATAATTAAACTTTAATAATCAATCGCTTACCGATATCGCAAACCAATCTTCTACATATTATTATTATTATCCGACTTGATCCAGCTTCTATTCACTTTCCGGCTTCTATATGGCTCCTATAATACTCTCTGGCCTCTAGCCGACTCTTTCCCGAGAAGGCAAAAGCTCCAATATATATATAATCATTCACTCTTCTGCATATCGCGTTTTCTTTTTTAGAAGGTTGGAATGAAATGCCTTTCTGGCCCCAAAGATTCCCCAAGAGGATTAATAGAAGGCTTGATAAAGCGCCGTCACAGTCTCACCTTGCAGAGGGGCAGATTTATGTTAAACCTGTCAAAAGGCTCAAAATCCTCCCGTTGGCTTGATGTGGTAGTTTGGAGAGGGGGTGCAGCTGAGATGTCGGCACCGTCACTTGACCGTAGGTCAAAGTTACGAGGACCGTCACCTATAGCCCTCGTGTTCTTTCAGAGTGCGATGCTATTGCAATTGATGAAAGCTTAGAAATTCGAAATATCACTTAGCATTCCGCTCTTATTCGCAGGTGCGATGTTAATTTAAAAATAAGTAAAAAACTCTTGGAAATCATTCATATGCATTATAGCACTGGAGCTGATATTTCTGATGCGGTTTATAGAAATTTTGAAGTATAAGTCTGGGAAAGTTGGTTTGCGTTGCCACTGATGCTAGGATTTGTGTGGGTACCTCTGCTATCGTCGTGCCCGCTACTTTTCCTTTGTCTTACTCATACCGAGAGGAAGTACAATCTTGGTTGTCTGGATGTGCCTTTTGTCATAAAATACTTTCCCTACTGGTTTCCCTTTGGTTCTTATTTGTGGCCGTGGGTATCCTAGTGGTTACAATATCGGACTCCAGACCAGAAGGCCTGGGTTCGATGCCACCAAATACTCACCGAGTACACACGGAGTACGTGCTCGTTAAATCAGTGGGTCCGAAAGTCTTGTGGGCTGAACACGAGTGCAGGAGGATACTGGAGAATATTTTCCTCCCCTTCAATTCCGTGTCTAAATTGAGGAGGTGGAGATAGGTGGTGTCGCCATCTATCGTTCCTTCGGGGAATTTCGCCGAGCTAATTCGTACTGTCACCTGTATGGTGGCCAAGGCCAACGACGGGCGTACTTCTAGCCCCTTGCCACGATGAATTTCGTGGGTCTCGATCTGACTACGTCAGACAGGGGGCATTAGCCACAACAACAATTTCTTGTCTGTCAAAATTTATTTAAGGTTGTGTTAGATTAAAGCTTATTTTTCTCTCAAAAACTGATTTCACTGCATTTGAGACCAAATTCATGTCAAGTATCAGCCTTATTTTGTAATAGGAGAATACAGATTTGAAATTGTCCATGGTTTCAAATATTTAGGTTCTAAACTGAACACACTTAAGGGCATAACCCCAGAGGTTCGCAACAAATGTTTTTATGGATTTCAAAAATCTGATTTCATCAGCAGAGCATTTACGAGTCACTGATGTGATCCGTTCTCCCATAGGCTGCAGAAATGAGGGCAGTAAGCGAGAAAGACTCTTGCTGTAGTTCTAAGAAGTGGTTTTGGAGGTTTAATATATTTGGAGAAAAATAACCACAATTTAGAAATTTATAAACTTTTTAAGGAACCAGATATTGTTATAAATTCATTACAATACAAAAGTTAAAATGGGTAGGACACTCGATAAGATTGGACGACAATCGAATCACAAAAAAGATCTTTGTTACCAGACCATATACCATGGTACCGAGACCATGGTATTCGAAAAAGAGGAAGAACAAGACTCAGGTGGATCAATTGTCTAGAAAAATATCTGAAAACTATTAATGCCAGAAACTAGAAAAGTCAAGCCAAGAACAGGACAACCTGGAATAGAATTCTTAGGAAGAACAATGCCCTCTCTGGGCTTTCGTAATATTGAGGAAGGAAGGATACCACCGCATTTAGGCCCACAGTCCCTTAATGTAAAATCGGGATTACTAAAGAAGTATCTGCGAAAAAAAAATGACAAAAAGAAACATGAAAATAGCATAACAATAATTTTGTTTAAATATTTTCATTGCATTATTCACTAGCAAGTGTATAGTGCTCCAAAATTTTAAATATCAATTTTCTTTTAAAAAAGTAGTTACCAAAATTGTAAGTTATATTCAAGCACATAGACTAAATTATCCTCAACTTGCTTTAGTTTCAGAAGATTTAAGGTATCCGACTTCGTTCGGAACCGTGATTTGCAAAAGCGTATAAGTCAGTGCTTCTCAAACTTTCAATATTGGCGACCCAATATTCAATCATAATTTTCACCGCGCCCCCCTCCATATATTACCAATGTATTGAATTCAATAGTACTATACTTCGATGTTACAGTTACAATGCGACTTAAACCTTTTAAGTGCCACCGACGTATATAAACTTCTCGCTCAGCCAAAGCGTTATTTTCCCCGGATGTATATATACGCCTTTACGAAGCAGAATCTTTTCTGCACACTGCTATCCATAAAATTATTCCAAAGGCTTTGGAATGCATTAAAAGGACCTGGATAGAGTGTTTTCGAAGGATGTACTTCAGAGGATTTGCTTATTTATCTCCCCCCTCTACCATTGCATCACATACGCACGCCTACGTGGAAAACGGTGGCATTGGAGAGTGAATCGCGTAACCTTTTATCGGCAGTTAAGGGATTAATTATAAATACAAAAATTATCAAGATAAGCGTTAACTTTTGTATATAATTTTATATACGGCAAGATTGGAGTCACTAGTAATTATTAAACTTGTTCTTAACTTAGTATTGTTAAATTAATCAAAAAAATCATTGTGCAGTGTTGATACATTTATAAGTGTTTTATATCATTGTAAACGTCTATTTTATTTTTTTATTATGTCAGAATGTATTTTGTTGGTTTATATACTTTCAGTAAATTAGTAACTTTTTAAAATAATCTTTTATTTTCTACTTAATAGGCTTAATAGGCTCGCGCCCCCCTCGTAGAGTTAATATGCCCCCCAAGGGGGGCGCGCCCCACAATTTGAGAAACGCTGGTATAAGTGGATAATACTTATGATATTAGTGTCACTTAGATTAGAAAATGTATATAAAATTGTTTTAAGAATGGTATTACAATAAAAAATTATTTAAATACAATATTTTGACAAAAAATGAACATAGAATGACCCATTTTCAAAATATTCTCCTTTTGCGAAAAATGCTTCTATTATAATAATATTTTGACTGTATATAGCTCAGACCGCTGTACAGAGGCCCAACTAGAATTTTTGAAATATATAACTTATCCATGTTTTACGACAACAGAAAGGAGAAATTTTAAGAAAAAAATGCCGATAATTATATATATATATATTTCAATTGGTTGTACATCTGAAAATAATGTGAATTTTTCAAAAATCATAGTTGAGCCTCTGTACAGACGTCTGATCTATATAAAGGCAAAATATTATTATAATAGAAGCATTTTTCACTCAAAAGGAGAACATTTTGAAAAAAGGTTATTCTGTTAATTTTTTGCCGAAATATTGTATTTAAATAATTTTTTTTATCAAATCAATTTTATACATGTATTCTAATCTAAGTGCCACTAAATATCATGAAAATTATCCATTTGTGCGCCTTTTGAAATCACGTTTCCGAACGTAGTCGGAAATGTGAATACACCGACCAATCAGAGTTCAATGGCTTTTGAATCATAAAACGATTCTTTAAGTTGCTGGATGAAAGGACGAACAACATATATAAGGGCTTTCTTAGATAATCTCATGTCATCTTAATCAAATTAATCTTAAGCCTTAAGGCAAAAATCACCCTGTTACAATGCTATTTGATAATACTAACGCTTTAGACAAAAATTATTACGTTGGCGGAAACAAATAGAAGAAAATTCGTTTTACTTTGAAAGCTGTCAATATCTGTTGATTAAATCACTTAATTTAAATTTACTGAATATGTTTATCAAATGAAATTATTAGAAACGGAAATCAATCAAAGATTTTATGATTTTAAAAGCTATAAATTGTAGATGAAAACTTACAAATTAAGTTAATTGAAATCCAATGTAATTCTTTGTTGAAGCAAAAATGTATATGGAATTTGAAATTCCCGATTTTTTTGCATATTTACCTGTATAGATTGCTTAACTAAAATGCCATCTTTTGTTATATGTACAATAAATATGTTTAGTACTACTGATTTATGGGAGCAACTATTTTCTTTAATGAAAAATAGCAAAAAAATTCGGTCAGGTCAAGATTAACCCTGATCAAAATATTAATCATCAATGAAAAAATTTCATTCGCTCAATACATTTAACTAAATTTTGATGACTTGTTTTGTAAAAAACACAATGCCAAACATCTTATAAAAAGTAAACATTAAACAGTATTACTTATTATAAAACTATTCAGTTTTCTTATAAAGAATATGAAATATTTATATAGAGTTTAATCGTCAAACTAATATGGAATATGAAATAACTATATTTGTATATTATAAAATACATTGAGCTTGATATTGAGAGTCTATTAAATACATAATATAATTATTCTAAAAATTGCATTTTATTGATTTTGTTAATATTAAAAACATGCGGCCGCCTTCTTTATATAAAATAGATAATGTGGCCTGCACTATCATATGAGTTTGACATACCGGGTGGTTATAGTTAAAGTTATACAATTCAGAAGCCTGTAGAACCCGTTCTGCTTATCAGATTTTGATGAAACTTGGAATATATGCTATATGGACCATGGGGAAAATGTTTCTACAATAAAAAAATAGCTAAAATTTTGACCACTAGGAGAAAATGTGGTACCCGAAGAAGGACAAAAAATATGTTAGAATCGCTCAATTTTATTCAATCGCAGAATATGCTCACTATGTGCTCCATTGATATGAATAATGTGTTGAAAGCGCATTATAGCGTTTTCAATGGTTACGCGAAGCAACTCACATTCAGCCACATGGCGTATAATTCTAGCTTTCAAATTCCTCCTCTACAAACACGGCCTTTTAGAAATCCCAGGGATTTAAGTCGGTGAGCGAGAAGGCCATGCATCCGGAAAATATCTGGATAACCACGATTATCGCCAAAGTAGTGCTTTGACTTGGTGCCCAATGAGAGGAGTTGTTCCATTTTGCATATAGTTAGTGTGTTGCAAACATTGTCGTTCCTGTAAAGCAGGAATGATTAACGATGACAAACGTGCGCTGAATGATTCTCAGGCTATGACTGCAAGTTTATACAGAGATTTTACGGATTTGCATAACGAATATTCGATAAAATTTATACTAATTTTTTTTTATTGCATAATTTTTTTCCCCATGGTCCATATAGCATATATTCAAAGTTTCATTAAAATCCGATAAGCAGTACAGGTTCTACAGTCCTCTGAATAGTGCAACTTTAATTATAAGCCCCCGGTACCTGCTATAACGAAAAGATTTTGCGCCCCGATAGATCCAATATACCATTCCGCGATTATTAATGTTTTAAGTTCCTCGTTATCTCTTTACTGTTAACCCCCGCTTTTTATAGTTTGAATACAACCTAAGATCACAAACTATACATATTTTTCCTTTCTCTTTACCTGAGGATCTAACGTTGATTTTTCGTCACTAAAAAAATGATAAATGAATTTAAATCAAATGTATTATTTACCTTATCTATTTTTTGAATCCCCTTTTCGTCAGTACAACACTTTTTGCTCAATATTATTTTTTTTTTCAGCAAACTAAAATGAATTTTTGCAACTATAAAATAAATAGAGCTGTTAAAATATCCTTATTTCTTTGATTACTTTATAGTGGGAGTAAGCAATTAATATTGTAAAGCTTGCTTTTGCCAAATTTGACCATTTATTTTTTTCATTGACTGAATATTTGAATCAACTTTTTGATGTAATCATGCGCGCATGAATTACCTTTTTAATAGAAAATTTAATTTTCAGGCATTCTTATTACCTTATAGTTTTTATTTTACTTCATAAAAGGCTTTCACTTGAATATAGAAGAGTTTCTGACTATCCATAGTGCTGTAACTCTATCTACTTGGTTTTAATGTAGATTTCACCTGATAGAGGGCGACACGTTATTTCTGTAATACCTACAATAAAGATTAGTTTTGATGTAGGAGACACACAAAAACGCTCGATAAATGAATACGAAATTTTTAAATTTTTGTTTAAAAAGAGACGGGCAAACGGCTTAAATTTATACAGTGCCCCCTTTTGGGCGAAATATTTTTTAAAAAAATTAAATTTCGGGCCCAAAGGACCCCGGTGTTTTTCCCCGAGATTAAAAGAAAGAATCTCGGAATTCAATTATAGTTTTAAAATTTTTTCACATCAAAATTTTCTACGAATTTAATTCTTAAAAAATTTATACATTTTGTTTATGAAATTTTTTGTGCAACTATGAGTAAAAAAATATATGCAGCTCTCATTTCTCGTATGGGAGAACGTCTCACAGATCTCACTGCATAACTACATCTCAAGAATAGATTTTGTCGTAGTTCTTTTTTGAATGCCGTTCATTAATAGCGGACTAACAGCTCATGCAACTGGATCTTCTATTTCAAATAAGGTAACACTTGAAATGGATTCACATTCTGATTCAATAACTAGATCAATTTCTACACAAAAACTACTAAATGTAACAAGCTAAAGTTATCAAAGAGACACCAAAATGCAGTTTATTAGATTTGAGACACTGTCATCAAAAATTGAAAAAGAAATGTCTCTTTTTTGAAAGTGGAGTTAGACGTGGTGACTCTGCATGTACAAATCCTACTCCTATTGAATGACACCTACTAGTAGAGAACCCGAACGAGCCTTTTCTTCTTTGTAACAAGGAGAGTTCCCATTTGCAATATTATATAATCATCCGATCATACTTTTTTTAAACAAGTCTTTTGTAGAAATTTACTCTTTCAAAATGTGAGGAAGGATGAGTTGACTGAAAACAAGAAAAAATGATTTTGTTTCGGTAAACCTTTAGTACAAAATAATGAAATGCGAAGAACATTTGAATGAATAATGTATAACGTTACAAATATAATTAATAATTATACATTAAACTCTACTTTTTTTTTATGAAAATGCTATACGTAGAACACTTTTTGCCATAAAAAATATATATTGAAGCTCTCAAAAAAAAAATTGGGTTTTTGTATATTTTTATTCCTTTTAACTATCCCACAGTGTTGAAACGTGTAACTTAATTTCTAAAATTAATATTTTCTATGTATAGTATTTTATCGTAAGAAGAACGGACTTGCTTAAAAATCGATTTTCTAACCCTTTTTACATCCATCGGGTATTAAAAGTAAAATTCGTAACATATTGTCTCGATGCGGATAGAAGGTTCTTGTGTCGTCAGTGGACCGTGCTTCAAATGACGTCATTAGTAAGTATTCTGTTGCTCCGCCTTCAAAAAGCCTTTAAGTCAATTCTAAAAGATAGAATGTGCAAGTTACTAGTGGCGTAACGTACATCCCTCATCGCGGGGAGGCGGTTATGGTTTTGCAATCCTTTGTAAGATCCGACTTGAGGCCCAAAACTTCACTTTGCTCTGTTACGACACTGAAAGTTCTTCATGTTGAAAAACATTTCAGAATAAACTGGTATGACAGTTCCGTACGCATGCATTCAAGACAAAATTAAGAAACATTATACGCATATATTTTTACAAAAATATTTCAACATATATGCCTAAATATGCACAGTGCAGGAAATAAATTTTAAGACTGTGTCTGTAAAAAGAAATAGGTACAAGAAATTAATTCCTATTTTGGTTTTTTATTCAAAATAGGACCCTCTGGCTTCAATGCACTTGTTATAGAGATTTATTGAGGAATCGAACGACTGTTGCAAATCACTTTGTGAAATGGCCTGAAAAGTATGCGTCGCAGCTACTTGTAAGGTAGAAATATCCTCAAAATAACATCCTTTAAATTTCATTTTAAGTTTTGGGAACAAGGAGTAGTCACAGGATGCAAAATCAGGTGAATACGGTGGATGGTTCAACACACAGACATTACTTTGTGCCAAAAATCGAAGAACAACAAGGGAGGTGTGACTGGGTGCATTGCCGTGTAACAAACACCAACTGCTTTCAATTCGATATCCTGGACGAATGCGACGAATTCTGGCCATCAAACGCTTTAAAACAGCTAAGTAGTACTGACTTTTAATTGTTTGTCCAGTTGGAAAAAATTCTTTGTGGATAATACTCCCAGCATTGAAGAATGTAATAAGCATTGTTTTGATTTTGGATGGAATTTTCCTTGGTTTTGGCTTGCGGTAGATTTTCTGACTTTCATTCCGCCCTTTATCGTTTTGTTTCAGGGTAATATTGGAAACACCAGGCTTCATCACCTGTAACAATGAACTTCAAGATATTTGGATGATTTTCAGAGGCTGGAATTATGTCTCTTGTAATGTGGACTTCTCATTGGTTTTTGTTCAGGGGATAAAGTGTGTGGAACAAATTTAGCGCACACTTTTGTTTTGCCCAAATCTTCATGCAGGATGGTTCGAATTGTTTCTTTATTGATGTTTAAAGAGTCTGCCATCAGTCTTAATGACGCACAGTGATCGTTTGCCACGATATTTCGTACTTTCTCAATAATTTCAGGTGTACGAGATGAAATTGGTCTTCCACTACGCTGATCATCTCTTCTACCGCATCTCTTTCATCCAAAAAACATTTGTGCCACACAAAAACGTTTGATCTACTTAAATAACAGTCACCGTAAACCTGTTTCATGAGTTGGTATGTTTCCGAAGCACTTTTACCAAGTTTTGAGTAAAATTTTATTACTGCTCTTTTCTTCATCTTAAAAAATCAACATGAAAAAAATTCACTTCTGTAATGAACGCTCGTTTTCTCTCAACTACTTAACTAAATTCCATCAACTTGTTCGCAGTGTGTTAGAAGACCATGGACATTATGACGCATGCGCATTTGCACTCAGGGCGCCCATACAGCCTGCGATCTGGGACGAGTCTTAAAACTTATTTGCCGCACTTAGCATAGAAAAATGGAATGCTGTGCATAGTTGGAAAAAAATTGTTTGATCCAAAAAGAAAGTGGTAGGTCTTTCAAGGTCTAATCTCTTACGTTATATAGAAAAAGACAACCCTATAGGTAACCGATTGCCAGTAGCGCACGCAGAAGTTTTCCAAGGGGGGAGGGTGCATGGTCGAAAGTCCACCATTCTTGTATCATGCTCCGTTCGATTTTGTCCATTTTCGGGAACAAAAAACAGTAAAAAACTAATTATTGAATAAATAATTAGTATTAATTAATAAAATTAATCATTCAAAAAGAATATTTAATTAAATTTTAAGTATTATATACTTAAAATTATAATCAATTGGGGAACAGATCAAGGGCTTTGGGAGGGGGTCCGGACCCCTAGGACACCCCCCTTGTGTGCGCCATTGCCCATTGCTCATTTCATGAAGCGACTTCCAGCTGTTGAGAAAAGTGAATTGTTGCTTCTTGATGTTTATCGAATGCTTTGTTCTATTGCGTGAAAAAATTTGCCTTTGTACTGTGCGATGAATGTATGCGGTGATTTCAATTCAGAAATTTTATTTATTATTATTATTATTATTACATATATATATATAGTAATATAAAATAAAAGTGAATAAGTACTAGAACCTACAGTTCTAAAGCAGGAAGAAATTGGAATTCACCAGACACAACAAATGTAGATACAAAAAAGTCTTTGGACTAAACTGGAGACCTATTATGATTTCTACAGCTGTCCTTGAATTAGGCTAGCGAATTAGGGTTAGCAATGCTTTATGGATCCAACCTTCCCCATACAGCAGAAATTTTCGACATAATAGAAAAAAAACCCAAGTTGAAAAGTTAAGCCTAATATAACACGTGGAAGAAAAACCTGGTAATATATTAAAATGAAGTTAAGAAAAGAGAACAATAATGAATGTCTCAAGGAGAGGAATAATAAAAAAAAATTTATATAGGAAAAAAAAACTTACTAGTAAAATAATTACTGGAAATCGAAAATTCAACCCTCCACAATAAGCTCCCAACGCGAAATGACGTAAGAGATTGAAACGACTACTCGAGAAGGAATAAACCGTGGCGCCACTGGATATTTATTTTGCGATTAAATAAACCACTAAGATTTTTTTAAAAATAAACTAAATAAAGGAAGTTTTAAATACAATAATGAGAGAATAAAGTTAAGAATAGATAAAATCGAATAGAAATATATTACAAAGTAAATATACTTGGATGGTTATATAATAATCGATATATTGCAATTAAAATAAGCGCTTAAAAATTTTTTAATAATATTTCTTAAAATAAACTAAATAGAAGGAATTTTAAATAAAATATTGAACTAAGATAAAAATATATTTAATTAGAAATAGAAATATATTTATAAATAAATTTACTTGGATAATTGTATTCTAAACAATTATTGAAAAAATTCACAAAATTACTTTGTTTTAAAATGTTATCAGTAACTAAATCATTGTTTCTTTTTATAAAATTTAAGATAATATTTCTAAATATTGATAGGTGTAGGTTACTACCCCAAAAAGGCATTTTTATAATGTAAAAATCAAATGAGTCTCTTTTATAAAAAAATATTACTTAATAGCAAATTATTTTTAACATTTAATTGAAGGTCCAAAAAGTTAGCTGACTCATTATTATAATTAGTTTTTACTAATTTTAAATAGTGGGGATAATAGTTAAGATTAGGAACAAAATCTACTATATTACTAAATATAATTAAGTCATCTATGTATCTAAAAAAGTAACAAGATTCATAACTAATACTTTTATTTTCATAAAAAGGTAAGTAGATATTTGCTAAGCAGTTGCTAGCTGGTCCCCCTTGTGGTAAACCTTTAATTTGCTGAAAATAAGCGTTATTATGGAAAATATAAGTTTTTTAATACTAATTCAATAATAGAAATATATTTATCATATTTTAATATACTATTTAAAAAATATTTGCCATATGCTATTTTAAGAAAATCTTAAACATGTCTTCTATATCTATGGAATTAAATAAATCTTCAAAATCATAGGTATACATAGAAATAATTTTTTTACCCTGCATATACTTAATATAATGTCCATACTATTCGTAACAATAATAGAATTATCAATTTTGTCTAATGTAGATTGAATAATATTCTGTAGCTTTTTGCCCGGAAGTGTAATATAAGTTTTAAAACCATTCCTAATAGTTCTAAATTTAACAGGAATTTTATGAAATTTAGGAAAATGTGAGGGAATTTAATATCCAAAATACGTAAATCTATTTTTTTTATAAAAGCAGAGATCTGATTAAAATTTCTTTTGCTTGAATTAGATTTTATAAAAGCAGAATTATTTTGAAAATGTTTGTTTAGCATGTTAGTATAAAGCCATTTGCAAATAATTGCATAATTACCCAGTACTTTATCAAAATAAACAATGATAAAGTTGCGACATGGTTGATCTTCGTAGACCATGTCGTGGGGTTTCAGCGTAAGTTAGAGGTGTGGGATTCTCGAAATGATGAGACATTTTAGAATTCTTAATATGACTTTTATTAAGAATTTAACTTAAATTACTTATATATCGAACAAACTTATATTATTGAGAATAAACCAAAACATGTTGTGACGTCTCTCGCGTTCTTCTTATAACATAACTCCTACGTTCTTTGACGGCCACAATTAATGGCAAAACTTTTCCAACCCAATACCAAGAAGAGAAACAGGGCGAAAATGCAAATAAGATATAACTTTAAAGAATAGAGGGTTTAGTGAGATAGGACGGCAATCTTAGAGATAACTTAGTGTAGAACAGTTCGGAACAAGTGTTAGACGACCTACAACCAAGGAAGAAGGATACACTCATCTTCATTAAAAATATTGATTATAAAGAAAGATTAATAGGGTCTGAGTATTCTTATCTACAAGTAGCAGAATAGGAGAGTCTTCAACCAAGGTAGGAGGGTTACTCAATAAAAGGTAATATTTTGAAAGGAAGGGATTGGGAAGATAATTAAATATACCAAGATAAGTGATCTAGCCGGATTAATTTGAAATTCATTTTAAATTCGGGCCCATTCTCACTTAAAGAAAGTTGTTATTTGGGAATTAAGTAATTTAAGTTTTTTTTAATAAAAGTTGTGTTAAGAATTACAAAATTTTCCCATTTTTTTTAAATAATCCCCACCCGGGGGCTTACGGGGGAAACCCCTAAGGTAGCTACCGGGAGGGCTATGTCACAATGGCGCCCGAACTATATTAATTCTGGGTTAGGTATAATGCAGGAGGATTTAGTATTTACCTGAAATGTTTTTTTTTCCCGGGTCGGAAAAATGAAAAGGGGAAGGTTCCTTGAGACAATAGATAATCAAATACCATTTTGAAATCCCAAGTAATCTGTCATGTGCTTACTTGAAAAGTCATCTCGGGGAAGGGCCCTCAAGTTTTACCGGTTTTTGGGATCGGTGTTATAAAGATACAGCCACGGATTTCGCGCAGCTCAAGGCTGAATTAGCGAAAGTTTTCCCGCAATCAAAAATAAGAAAAAATTTGGGAGGCCTGATTTTTGCGCCACAGCAGGGAAGAAATCAGGAACCCACAGACTTTGTTTACATTTATTAAAAATTAAAAGAATTTAGAGTAGGGATGCTGCAGGGGGAAATTTAAATTTGACCGCCATTTTTTTAAATTTAAAACCCACAGATCCAGGACTATGTGGAATTTCCGGAATCCGCAGAACACGGTACAACCCTTTTTAAAAATATTAGCTAAATTTGAAGAGAGGTATTCTTAAAAATTTAAAAAAAGGGGACCCCAAGAATAGTGATATTGTAGAAAGACGAGGTCAAAACGCGCATAAGACCCAAATTTGATGCTAATCGCAGAAACTGGAGGAATTTTGAGGTTGGGTGTAAAACCAAATAATGGTAGAAAAAAATTTTTTGGGAGAATAGCCGTCAAAATAATAGAGGGTTCGAGAGGAATAGATTTCAGAAGGGGATCAAGATTAAAACAAAGGTTACCTTTTCAAAATTTGAAAAAATGAAAATTTTTAATAGAGGGACCGTAGAAATATGTGTTCGAGTGAAAATTTCATTTGAGGCGATGGGATGCAAAGGCGACGATTAAATGTTGTAACAGTTAAAGATAAACCCCTCAAAAAAAAAATCGGCAAGAGAAATACCACTGCTTTCTCCGATATGTATATCACCCGTAGAACTTCCCCCGTTCCTTTTTTTAAAATAACACTTTTTTGAAAGCGCTATGGGACCCCGGGAGCAGATAAATCATTTAAAATGGAAGAAGAAACAGAAAATTTTTTTTTATAAGAAAATTTAAAAAAATCGGACCCCGGTAAAACAGCACGGGGTGCGAAATCCCAAAAAACAGGGGGTTTTAGAATTGAATATTCGATCAGACAATTTGAAAGCCCTTTGGGTCATTTCTTGTTGACAGTTTTGGGAATACCCATGTATTCTAGGGTGTTGATTTTATAAGTGGATCAAAGATTATTTTAGATTTTGATCGAAAATCTTTAAAAAATTTCCCCCGGGATTCTCAAATAAATAGGGGGTTCCCCCAATTGAAGGGGAAAAAAGGTTGAAATAGTTTTGGGTTAAGAAAAAAATTGGGGAGGTAGAAAAAAAAAACTAAAAAATTTTGTTTATATTTTTAAAGGGGAATTCCCGACAAACCGGTTTTACCATTTTTTATACCAAAAATTTGGACACGGGAGATAACCCACCGGGTATTTTCCCCGGGCCCTTATAGATACAAATTAAAGGAAAAAAGCACAATTGATTTTCACATACAAAAAATGTTACAAGGGGAAAAACGATTGTTCCAATTCAATCCCCGTACGCGTCACCAGTTGTGTTAGGGCAAGAAAAATAATGGGTTACCACCGGTTTAATCCAGAACCCTTTATAGATTTGCAGTAGACTATAGAAAACTAAATTGATCACAAAAGTTTTCCGCGATCCCCTTTTACCGTTAATAGATTTTTAAAAAAACAAACATCCCCTATACAACAAAAAATGTCATCTCTTGATCTAAAGAAGGGGGTATTTTAAATGGCATTTAAAACCCCGGTGATATTGTCAAGACCGCATTTGTAGAAAAAAGGGCACTTATGTTTTCAAGGGGGATGCCACGGTTTATCGGGAGCCCCAAATTTTCAAAAGGCAAACATATTCCAAAAACTAGTGATGGGGAAGTTTGTGAATGTATATTTTGGACGACGCGTTTTTTAAACTTCCATCATTCCCTCCACCATGTTGAGCTTTTAAAGGGAAGTTTTTCGTTGTTGCAAGATGCAGGATTGACATTAAAAAAAAGATAAATGTAAATTTGGGTGCGATGAATTGAAGTATTTGGGTTTTAAAATTTTTAGTCCAAAAAGGTTGGGATGAGAAAAGGTTCAGCCATACCAGAGGAAACCACCCCGTAACTCAAAAGAGGTGCCCGTTTTTGGGTATGTCCCAGTGGTACGGGGAAATTTTTAAAAATTATGGGATCTTTGTGACCCAAATTTTTATAATTTTAAACAAAAAATTAAAAAAAAAATTTGTCTGGTCCAATGAAGCGCAAAAGGACCCGAAGAGGTCAAGGCGGCTGAAAAAAAGGCCCCATTTTTAAAAAATTACCAAACTTTCAGGAGCCATTGAGTTATTTACAGACGCCAGTTCGATCGGTTTGGGAGCAGTGCTTAATCAACAAAACAGCCCCGTTATATTTTTTTTACGTACCCCGAACAACGCAGAGAGGAATTATACGGAACCCGAAAGAGAATGTTAGCAGTAGGGGGGGGAGTTGAAAAAAAATTCCCGAACATATTTAGGAACCTGCCAATTTAAAAGTAATCACAGATAAACCCCTGCCTTAACACGCCTAAAAATGGCAAAAATTTGTCGAGTAGGATGATCAGATGGGCACCCAAATTAGCGGAATTTAATATTGAATGGGAACATAGAAGGGGAAAAAAAGGGGGGTTTTTAAAAAAGGGGGGGAAAAAAAAAAAAAAATTTTTTAAAAAAAAATTTTAATTTAAAAAAAAAAACAAAAACAAAACCCCTTTTTTTTTTTTTAAAAAAATTTTTTTCCCCCAAAAAAAATTTTGGGGGTTTCCCCCCCCCCCTTTTGGGGGGGTTTTTTTTTTTTTAAAAAAACCCCGTTTGGGGGGGGAAAAAAAAAAAAAATTTTAAAAAAAGGAAATTTTTAAAACCCCGGGAAAAAGGGGTTTTTTAAAAATTAAAAAATTTTGGGGGGTGGAAAAACCCAAAAAAATTTTTTTTTTAAAAAATTCCCAAAAAAAAAAGGAAAAAGGGAAAAAACCCTTTAACTTTTTAAAAAAATTTTTTTTTTTTTTCCCCCAAGGAAAAATTTCCTATTTTGGTTTTAAAATTAAACCAAAAAAAGGGAAAAACCCCCCCAAAAAAAGGGGGTTTTTTTAAAATTTTTTTTAAAAAAAATTTTTTTTTTTTTAAAAAAAAATTTTTAAAAAAAAAAAAATTTTCCAAAAAATTTTGAAAATTTTCATTTTAAAAAAAAAAAAAGGAAAACCCAAAAAAAAAATCGGTTAAAAAAAAAAAGGAAAAAAAATTTTAAAAATGTTTTTAAAAAAAACCTTGGGGAAAAATTTTTTTTTTTAAAAAAGGGGGGGAAAAAAGGGGGGGTTTAAAAAAATTTTTTAAAAATTTTCCCCCTTTAAAAAAAGAAAAATTTTTTGGGGGAAAAAATTTAAAAAAAAAAAAATAAAAAAAAATAAAAGGGGCCAATTTTAAAAAAAACCCAAAAAAAAAAATTTTTAAAAAAAAAAAAAAAAAAAATTTTTAAAAAAAAAAAAACCCCAAAAATTTTTAAACCCCAAAAATTTTTTAAAAAAAAAAAAAAATTTTTAGGGGAAAAAAAAATTTTTTTTTTTTAAAAAAAAAAAAAAAGGGGGGAAAAAAAAACCCCAAAATTTTCCCCCCCTTTTAAAAAAAACCCCGGGGGCCCAAAAAAGGGGCCAAAAGGGGAAAAAAAAAAATTAAAAAAAAAAAAAAAGGGCCCTGGGGTTCCCGGTTAATTTCCCCCCAAAAAAAAAAAAAAAAAAAACCCAAAGGGGGGAAAAAAAATCTTTTCCCCCGGGGGGGGAAAAAAAAAAAAAACCCAAAAAAAAAAAAATTTTTTTTTCCCCCTTTTAAGAAAAAAAAAAGGAAAAAAAAAAACAAAAAATTTTTTTAAAAAAAAAGAAAGGGAAAAAACCCCCCGGGGGGGAAAAAAAAAGAAAAAGGGGGAAAAAGGGGGAAAAAAAAAAAAAACCCCAAAAGAAAAAAAAGGGGAAAAAAACCCCCCCCCCAAAAAAAAAAAAAAAAAAAAAAAAACCCCCCCCCGGGGGGGGGGGTTAAAAAAGGGGGGGAAAAAAAAAAAAAATTTTTTTTTTTTCCCAAAAAAATTGGGGGGGAAAAAAAAAAAAAGGGGAAAAAAATTTAATTTTTTTTTTTAAAATTTTTTTTTTAAAAAATTTTTTTTTAAAAATTTTTTTTTTTTGGGGCCGGGGCCCCTTTTTTTTTTTTTTTTTTGAAAAAATTTTTTTTTAAAATTTTTTTTAAAAATTTTTTTTTTTTTTTTATAAAATTTTTTTTTAAAAAAGGGGGGGGAAAAAATTTTGGGGGCCGGGGGTTTTTTTCCCAAAAATTTTAAAAAACCCCCCCCCGGGGGAAAAAAAAATGGAATTTTTTGGGAAAAAAATTTTTTTTTAAAAAAAAAAAAAAATTTTTTTTTTTAAATTTTAAAAAAAAAAATTTTTTAAAAAACCCCCAAAAAAAAAAATTTAGCCCAAAAGGAAAAGTGGGGAAAATTTGGGTTTTTAAAAAAAAAAAAAAAACCCCCGGAAAAAAAAAAAAAATTTTTTAAAAAAAAGTTAAATTTTTTTTAAAAAATTTTTTAAAAAAAAAAATTTTTTTGGGGTTTTTTTTGGAAAAAATTTTTTTAAAAATTTTTTAAAAAATTAAAATTTTTTTAAATTTAAAAATTTTAAAATTTTAAAAAAAAAAAATTTTTTTTAAAAAAAAAAAGGGGAAAAAAAAAAACCCAAAAAAAAGGGGGAAAAAAAAAAAATTTTTTTTTGGGGGGGGTTTTAAAAATTTTTTTTTTTAAAAATTTTGGGGGTTTTTTTTTTTAAAAAATTTTTCCCCTTTTTTTTGGGAAAAATTAAAAAAATTTTAAAACCCTTTTAAAAAAAAAAAAGGGGGGGGGGGCCAAAAAAAAAATTTTTTAAAAAAAAAAAAAAGGGAAAATTTCCAAAAAAAAAAGGGGAAAAAAATTTTTAAAAATTTTTTAAAAAAAAAAGGGTTGGCCCCTTTTTTTTAAAAAATTTAAAAAAAAAAAGGGTTTAATTTTGGGGGAAAAAAAAAAAAGGTTTTTGGGGGGGGGTTAAAGGAAAATTTTTTTTTAAAAAAAAAAAAAAAATTTTTTTGGGGAAAATTTTTTTGGTTTTTTAATTTAAAAATTTTTTTTTTTTTAAAAAAAAAAAAATTTTTTAAAAAAAAAATTTTTTTAAAAAAATTTTAAAAAAAAATTTCCCTTTTGGGTTTAAAAAACCCCAATTTTTTGGGAAAAAAAAAACCCAAAAAAAAAAAAATTTTAAAAAAAAATTTTTTTCCCCTTTTCCCAAAAAATTTTTAAAAAATATTTCCCCTTTTAAAAATTAAAATTTTTTTTTAAAAAACTTTCCAACCCTTTTTTTTTTTTTCAAAATTTTTCCCGGGGGAAGGTAATTTTTTTTTTGGGAAAATTTTAAAAAACCCCCCCCTTTTTTCCCCCCCTTTTCCTTTTTTTAAAATTTATCCCCGGTTTTTTTTTTCCCCCGGTTTCCCTTTTTTGGGGAAAAAAAAATTTTCCCCCCAATCCCAAAAAGAAGAGAAACAGGGGAAAGCAAATAAATTAACTTTAAAAGGATAGGGTTTTAGTGAGATGGACGGCAATCTTAGAGATAACTTAGAGAACGTTCGGAACAAGTGTTAGACGACCTACAACCAAGGAAGAAGGATACGCTCATCTTCATTAAAATATTGATTATAAGAAAGATTAATAGGGTCTGAGTATTCTTATCTGCAAGTAGCAGAATAGGGAGAGTCTTCAAGCGGGAGGAGGGTTACTCAATAAAAGGTAATATTTTGTATGGGAAGTTAGATTAGGCAGATAATTAAATATAATTAAGAAAAAGTGATCTAGTTGTGCGATCTGACTTGAATATTCAGTTTAAATTTTTGGGTTTATTCTCATTAAAGAAAGTTGTTATTTAGAATTAAGTAATTTAAGTTATTCTTAATAAAAGATGTGTTAAGAATTACAAAATGTCTCATCTTTTAGATAATCCCACACCTCTAGCATACGCGGATCCCTCAAGACATAGCTATCGCAGGATGGCTATGTCACAATGTAGCCTTAATTAACACAGATCGCGCAATTAGATCACTTATCAATATAATTATATTATATCCGCCTACTCTCAATCTCAATAATATATTCGCGTTCAGAATATAATCTTCCTACCTTGGTTGAATACGCAACGTCCAATCCACTTCAAATATTTCTCCAAGTGGGCGTACAATGGTATGTACCTTGGTTGAATGGCTAGAGTTTCTTGATTCTAGGTAAGCCGTCAATCAACACTTCTATCTTCTCTGAACTGAACTTTCTCTAAATTGCCATCCCGCTCACTAAAACTTCTATCCTTTTAAAGGTTATCTTATTTGCATCTACCCTTCGTTTCACTTCTTGGATTTGGGTTGGAAAAGATTTGCCATTAATCGTGGTCGTCAAAAAACACAGAGGTTATGTTAGAGAAAGGGCGCGTGAGATGTCACAACCCCCTCCAAGAAGCAAAACGTGATTTATTTAAGGGTCCACTTGACACTTTAGAAATTGCGTGCCTAAATTTTTATTTCTGAATCTCCTCACTTTCTAAGTTTTATTTAAATTTTGACCTTGAATCCCCTGATTTTAACTCCTATAATTTCCAATATTTAACTTAACTTTAATTTTCATTATTCATCTTAAAATTAAATTTAATATTCCACTTTAATTTGAACTCGTGACAGACACAATAAATTTTACTCCATTAACTAGACCAACATTAACAATTTTGCATTTTAATCATGGTAAATTCTCACTTTTAAAAATTTACTTAACTCTATATTTAATTACTTAAATTCACTTAAATTTTTTAAAATTTTTTTTCTTTTTCCCCCCTGGTTTTTTACCCCAAACTGAAATGAAAAGTATTTATGAGCTTGGAGACTGGGTTTCCCCCAAGGTTGGGGCTACTTTGGGGTACTTTTAAAAGGGTCTGTCCCCAAAAGGGAAAACTTTTTGGTTATTTTTCCCAAAATCTATATTTAAAATAATCCCAAAGTATGTTTCAAAATTTTTTTAATCATTATATATCTTTTTTAAAAATTACAAAAACTTTAAATGTCCCCCCACCACCCGGGTTTTCCCGTCAAACTCCCAATGGGCCCCCAATTTTTATTTATTGGGCATCTGACCCCCCGCGTTTCCTGAACCGGGGCCCCTTAAAGGAAAAAATCCCAACAACATATATATATATATATTTGAAATTTTGATCTCACTCAGTTCTAGGCTAACTATTTATTTCACAGGAAATTAAAAAAAAATAATAAGAAAAGGGGTTTAATATTCTATAATTGGTTCCCCCTATCAATTTAGAGTCTCTTTCGCACTCTTTTGTTCCCGGGTTTTTCCTTTGTTTTTCCGGGCTCGTTCGTAATCAGTTGGGAGTCTTTTCCCCATACTCTCCCCGGGTTTTCCCTAAAACCCAAAAACCCGGGAGACCGCTGTACTTCACGGGTTTTTACGCTCCCCCCAAAAGGGCTTTTCAGACCCTCCCTTAAAAAGATCCATCCTTTTCTCGTCAACTCTCGCCCTTTTTATGGCATTTTTTTTTTCCCCCGTCATCCACCGCTCATTTCTTTGTCGGCCTCGGCCCCCCCGGGTCCTGCCCCCACCTTCCGGTCCCCGGTTTCTCTTGATCCCCCAACATCTCTGCCTCCCCCAAATTCGGTCGTTTCCGCTAGCCCCTAAAGAGACGCCAAACGGGTGCCGTTGATGTTCCCGACGTGAGGGCCCTCCGGTTCTGGGAAAATGCCCCGGGGCCAAAAGGCCCCCCTTTTTTGACAGTCCGGTCAGCTGGGAAAAAAGGGTGCCGAAACTCGACCCACCCTACGAAATTCCCCCAATTTTTGGGAGATTTCCCAAAAACCGCGGCTTCTGCCCAAAAAGGGGATCTGTTGGAAAAATGGGAAAAAGAGGTATGCTTCGTCACAGATGCCCCCCCTTCAGTGTCCTTTTTTGGGGGGAAACCGGGAAAGGGGCCCAATCACATTTCGGAAAACTCTGCGAGGGTCCTGATGCGGTAAACCTCCGGGCGGAAAAAATTAAATATACACATAACTAAAAATACCACTGTCAATTCTCCCGGGGTTTTTTTGTTTTTTCCCTTTTTATATTTTAAGCATACCAAGGGCTCAAAGATTTGATAAAAAAACCCTTAATCAATTTTACAAAACAACACATACGCCACACACACGAAAAAGAAAAATTTTAAAAGAAAAAACTGAAAGGCATCACTCTAATCTACATAAATTTACATAGGTGCCCCAAACCCCCCTTTCCACAATTTTTTTCTATGTTCGGCAATGGGAAAAACTCTATCGTTTTCCCCTTTTTTTGGGGCGGCGTTTCTACCTGGCCTTGGATCCCATATGGACTCCCAACCAGAATGAAAAGACGACGAAAAGTCAGATTGACCTATTAAATCCCCCAAAGGGTCCAATGGTCTTTTTTTTTCATCTTTTTTAAAATGTTGATTTGTCTAGGGGACATGCGGGTATGGTTTTTGTTTTTTTGGGTTTTTGAAATTTTAAATCGATATCCCTTTTTAAATGGGTTGTCCCGGGGGCCGAGGAAAACACTTCTCTATTTCTAATTTTCGTTTTTTAAATCTTTAATCTGATCAGCGGATAACTTGTCCCCCTAAAAAGGGTCTCTTTTCCCCTCCCCGTAAAACCCCCGGGGGTGCCTTTCGTTTTTAAAAGGGGGGGGATTTCCGCCCCCTTTCTCAAATCTACCGAAACCTCTTCTATTACTAGGTTTGGGCCTTTTCCCCCCCTCAATGATAGGCCCTAAAGTTGGCCCTTAAATTTATCCCTTTTCCCCGGAAATCTACCCATAATTTACATCCATTTTTTCCGTAGGGAGGTGGCCATTCCCCTTTCCAGATCCCCTTTTAAAAATTTCCCCCCCGGGTTTGTCATTCCAAGTCTCCCTTTTTTTTTTGGCATTCTTCCATTTTTGTACAAATAAAATTTCTCGAGAACTCGGGGGTGAAAAAAATAAGTTCCGAAACCCAAATTTCCTGTCTTTTTGGAAGCATTCTCCCCCAACCTTCGTCGGGGAAGTTTCCTGTAAAACCCCTTCTCGTAAATTAGGGTTTTGGGGGGGTTTAAAATTTTCCCCCCTTTCGGGGCTGGACCCTTTTTTTTGCTTTGGGAAAAGGTGCGTAAAAGCAAAAAAAATGTTGGGGGGATTCTTTCCCCCCTTTTCCCGCCTTTAAAAACCTTCAAGGCAGGTTTTAAATACAGACTCTTAAAATCCTTTCCCGGGGGGCTCAACTGGTTAGGTCAAGTTGGGAATTTCAAGGGCACCCCCCTAGTTTTCGGAAATTTTTCCCCTTCTTTCCCCTCCAGCTTGCCTCTCTAGTTTTTCCTTCCCTTGTTTGACAACATTCGTCTAAACCAATTTTTGATTTTTTTCCCCCTACCCTTTTGGGGGCTTTGCACTTCTCTGAACTAAAAACAGGGGTTTTTTAGGGGGCACCCCCTTCATTTTTTGACAAACGCCGGAAACCCTATCGTTGGTTTAACGATAGGTTTTTTATCGTTGAAAACTGGATCCCGATTTCCCAAATTTAAAAGTCGCTCCTAGAGATTAAAAATCTCCTTTTCCCTCGAAAGGAAATACCTCACTAAGTTTTTTAGTCACAGTCGTTTTATTTAAGACGCTCTTTCCCCGGGGCTCCCAAATTTGATCGGGTGTGCTTTTCCCCAAAAAGTAAGGTTCACCCGAAAGGGGAATGGCTTTGCTGCCTTCGTGAAAACTTGCCTCCCTTGGTTTAAATTTTTTGCAGGGGCAATGGCATACGTCAACCCAAAGGGCGCCCCAAAAAAAACTCCCAAAAATTGTTCTCGTCATCCCCTCTGACAAATCTATGGTAGACCCGGTATCTCTTAAACATTGACGCTCTACACCATTTAATTCAAATTTAACTTTAAATTTTTCAAAAGAGTTCTCATTTTCCGAGTTTACTCTTAAACTAGCCACTGTTTCAACATGTTTTTTATAAGTTTAGGGCAAGAGGGTTTTATGTGACCGACTTCATTGCAATAATAACAAATAATGGGTTTTTTTCTTTCGAATGGTCTCTCCCCTTCCCTTTTACCATAACTAATTCTATCCTCATTTATTCCTTTTCCTTCCTCAATCTTACACATTTTATTTTTTTCTGTTACTATCCCCATTACTTCAGACGGTTGAAAAATGTTCGTGTATCTCATAGGGGGTCACAATTCTCCTTTTCGAAATCCCCGACGTGGCGTCCTCCACTCTTTCATTAACTAACGCGTTAATTAACGGCTTACACTTGCTAACCGGTTCCCTAAATTCCCCGGTACGGTTTCCTGTCAAATAACAGACATTTGTAGGATTGTTTCTTTTATCACCTACATTCATATTGAACTCTTGTTCTTTCAACTAATTTCTGAGTATAGCTCTCAGTCGTTCTAACTCAAATTCTCTCATTTGCTTACGCTCCTCAAACTCTCGGGCCCTGATTTGTCTTTCCCGTTCTTTTTCTTCCCTTACTTTTTTCTTCCTCTCTTCATTTTCCTTCCTTTCATTTTCTTCTAAAACTCCCTCCATCACCGCTTTAATCGTTTCTGAATAATTCAGTATAAAACAACCAGGCAAAGACTGAGGAAACAACAGTTGCAAAGTGCAAATATTACACTTGAAGGGGAACAAAACTTGCTAAGGATGTGCAATTAGTCAAAGAGATCAAAATTCCACGATTCTTGTTAGTCGATTCAGACAACCAGTTTCATCTATTTGGCTTCAGTGATGCTTCTGAAAAGGCTTATGAAGCTGTAATTTACTGTCGTTCTGTACCAGATACAAGAAAAATCAACGTTCAAGTAATAATAGCCAAGACAAGAGTTGCCCCGCAGTAACCTGTCTCACTTCCTCGACAAGAATTGTGTGGAGCTCTTCTATTAGTTAAACTGATGGACTTTACTTGTAAAGCTCTGAATTACCCTATATCACAAACCCAATTTTATACGGATTCCACTATCGTACTTGCTTGGATAAGATCCCATGCCAGCCTTCGTAACAAACAAAGTGGCGTTGTCTTCTCTCTCTCTCTGCTACCCACTATCACCATATCAGTGGAAGAACAAATCCTGCAGATCTTGCAATCCGTGGTGTATCATCTTCAACTTAAATCACTTCAATATGGTTGTGTGGTCCCAAGTTTTTACATGAACCATTTCCTTTTTAGACAGACTCTTCTGTTCCTTCATTGAATGATGTGTGCCAGAAGAAAGTTATTGTACATTACAGTCAACTATTGTACTAAATCACTTGCCTGGTGCTAATGATATACTTCATAAATTCTCTTCTCTTTCTAATCTTAAACGTGCAATAGCATATTGCTTAAGATGTGTTTATAATTGTAGAAATTCAAAATATAAAACAATTGGGTTTTTAAAAACTAGTGAACTAACTAATGCTATGTATATATTAATTGAATTAGTGTAAATTGTTGAGTTTAATAAGATGAGATCAATGCTTTAAAAAGAAATCAACCACTATCTTGCAGAAGCAAAATTTTATCTCCAAATCCATTTTTAGATCATTCAAATATTCTCAGAGTGGGCGAATCTCGCATAT
This sequence comes from Trichonephila inaurata madagascariensis, assembly GCA_019973955.1. Classification (NCBI taxonomy): domain Eukaryota; kingdom Metazoa; phylum Arthropoda; class Arachnida; order Araneae; family Nephilidae; genus Trichonephila; species Trichonephila inaurata. The sequence continues at coordinate 229,779 of BMAV01027862.1, read as the reverse complement.
GGCCACAAACATCCCATATTACTGCCGAAAGGGCATATTCTAACAGATCTCATTATTAGACATTATTATGAAATTCTCTTACATGTTGGTACACAACTTTTGCAATCTTGTATTCAAGAACAATATTTTGGATAATAGATGCAAGAGATGTCATCAGACACTTAATCAGAAAATGTTAAAAGGCTTCTATACAAATTTAAAAGATGGCGTTTTTGCCATTTCTCCATTTCTCCTTCTGTTTTTTGCCGTGGAGTAGTTTATTCTGGCCCTTTTTCAAATTAAAATCTTTAAAAAGGTAGGGGTTTCCCCAAATCCTTTGAAAATACATAGTTCTTTTGTTTGTTTCACTACTGGGGCTATATATCTAGAACTATGACTGATCTTTCAGCAGATGCATTTTTTGCAGCTCTGAAGGGTTTTTTTCCCTTTCCCGGAGGAAAATATGACATATACAGTGACTTTGTTGGCGCAAAACGCAAACTCATGCAATTTGAAAAGCTTGCAAAATCAGACAATTATAATCAAAATGTTAGTTAATTTATAACTGATAATGGTATTAAATGGCATCAAAATGTTCCAGGTGCACCACACATGGGTGGTCTCTGAGAAGCTGGAATAAAGTCAACTTTAAACGCGTTGTTGGAAAAATTAAATTAACATATGAAGAATTTGAAACATTTCCAACTCAAGTAGAGGCTTGTCCAGACCATTAACAACCATATCTAATTACCCAAACGACCTATCAGCCTTAACGCCTGGTTATTTCATTATTAGAAGAACATCGACAAGTATTCCTGAACCTAATTATATTGACTCAAATAATTCCTATCTAACTAGATGTCAACAAAAATTTAAAAAATAGTTCAACAGTTTTTGGGAAAAGTTGGGGACAAATAATATTTTCGGTGGAAAAAAAGGCCAAATGGGTCCAACTAAAATTTTCAATTGAATGACTTGTGCTTTATAAAAGATGACAATTTACCTCCTACAAAATGGAACGAATTGTTCAGTTACATCCTGGTCTAGACAATATAGTCAGGGTTGTCAATGTCAAAACATCAGACGGCATATTTAAAAGAAATATAACAAAATTAAGTCTTTCCCCAAATTTTAATTCCATGTTTTATTATTTGTAGCTCATTTTTATATATATATATATAAATATGCATATATATATACTACAATGTTGTGAATGTTTTCTTAAATTTTAAAATTTCACTTATGTAACTTTATATTGTTCACATGTATATTGAAATAATATTTCAAGGTGGGGGGATGTAATCAGCTTCATTTTTCACCAAGAAAGGGGGCGAACCCCGGATGATTTTTTGTGTAACTGAGTAGAAATCAGTAAATAAAGCTTTCTTCAAAGAAACAGACCAATTACTTTCCATCGCATTCAGTGGTTGCTTGTTGATATCACATCGCGTACTTTTATTTTTAGACACTGAGAGTTGTGCCTAAGCGTTGTAGAGGACATTCTGGGACATTATGCGAATTTCACGGCTGCATATTTTAAGGACTTTTTTTCCACAGTAAATTCCATCGCTTTTAAGGAACTGTTTTTTTCTTTGGAACTAATAGCATAAAATCCACGAACAACGATCTACGTAACAATAGAATTATCGATAAATGAATTTAAACCAACCCTAACAGAATTTTTTTTAAAAAAATTAAGAATTTTGAAAATGTTTTTTTTAAAGTTTTATGGTATTTAAAAAGTGGCTCGTGAGAAGTTATACTTTAAAAATTACTACAAATAAATAGCGAGTACATTTAACAACTGGTCTGCATAACTCATTCATATAGACACATAAAGTATATATCTCATATTTTTTTAAAAATCAAAATCAGTATTATTTTTAAAAAATTCACATTTGGCAAAATAAATTACATTTTCAAATAATATTATATATTCATTTTATATATTTCAAATTTCATTTAAGCTGAAATCAATTTTTTGTATAATATAAGATATATTACATATTTCTTTTCTTATAACTTAACTAGCTTGAATAACCATTGTTCTCTCAAGTTAAATTTTAAAAATAAAGCTCAACAATTTAGCTAGTTTTTTTCCATATGTGCCTCCAGTTTTAATAGTAGTTGTGTGGCAGCCTAGTGGTTATGGTTATGGTTCAATCTAGCCGACGTGTCGCGGTCCCCTGGTCCCACTGAAGCCCCCTGTATAGGGTCTATGAAATTAAATCTGCACACGCTCAAAGTCCTCCCGTAAGCTTGGTGTGGTAATTAAAGGGGGTTGCTATCTCAGATTCGAAAGTACGAGGTCCGACTGTAACAGCCCTCGTGTTTCTTTATAGTGCAACTCCCCCAGTTTACATCATATTGTGTGACAGTAGGTGAAGACGGTCTTAAAAAACACATACACCAAATTTCATTTAATTACACCAAAAATATTGTGTGGCATATCTTAAAGCAGGAAAAAAACCCTTGGTTAAAAATAGTTTTGATTTTAAAAAGTCTAAAAAGAAGGTTATAAGAAGTGAATGATTTAAAAAGAATAAAAATACAGTAAATTGTTGTCAAAGCTACTTTTCCCCCCTTTTGGGGTAGCCCCAACCCTGCAGTGATGAACTTTGAAGGCCTGGGGGGCCCGGGTACCCGAGTGGTCAAAGACGGATCGTTGGCCTTGCCCGAGTTCGACCCCAAACCCTAAAGCCCCGCCGTTTAGGGGGGGGATGTAGTTAAATCTGTCGGGGCTCAAACATCCTCCCGTTGGTGTGGTGTGGTAGTTAGGAGAGGGGTGCCAGCTTACTCGACCATGTTTCAAAATGATGTCGCCAAAAGCAGTCGTGTAGCTGAACAGTGCGACGTTAATATTCTCTCACTTGGTAAGAGCCTGCATCAAGCTCCTTCTTCTAGTCAATCGTAGAGAAGACATTTTATTTTAACACATTTATTGCAACCTTAATTTTTGCTTTTAAAATTGAATTTTTTTGGGGTTTCATTGTGAGGGTTTTTTTTGAAATTTTTGATGAATAGAACGCAAGAAAGTTGGATTTTAAAATTCTTTCAAAAGTGTGCAATTCTCGCCATTAATATTTTATCTTAATTTTACTATTAACAAAATTTTGAAGATAACGCGTTATATAAAAATCTTTTGAGAAACTACTTTCCCTCAGTTACCGGTTAATAATTTATTATAACCTTTAAATTTAACTTATAGGAATTAAATCTTTTGCGCTAAGGCTTACTTTAATCTTGACTGGATTAAATTGCCATTTTTGCAGAAGTTTTTAACTGCTGCTTTGTTAATGATTTACGCTTCGAAGAAATCATGGGAGAACTAAGCAGAAAAAAATATCAAGCAGTAATTATATTCTGCTCATTAAAAATTAATAGAAATGTTTCGATCTTGGCGGACATGCTATTAAAGGCCGTCAAGAACGTTTCTGTTTGAGTTAAATAAGCTATTCTGCACAATTTCAACTTTATTCTAAGAAAATGAAAAAATCTCGATGGGATTTTATATCTCATTTCAAATAAATATCTTAACAGAGAAAAATGAAATCTGTGAATCTTTTTCACAATTTCTACTATTAACTGACACTCTCTATATATTTATTTATCTTGGTGGAATTTTCAATCATTCATAAAATACATTTTAAAGCGCTCCATTGAGCTGAAGTTTTATAGACATGATTATTCTGGATGACAATACAGTATCAATACATACAGTATTAATTATAGTTAATAAAAACTAATCGATTAAAACTAACTATTCAAAGAATTACAAATACAGCCACGTTGGTGACCCTTCTGGCGACTTGTGTCAAAACTTAAAAAGGTTATTTTCTCACGTTTTGAAGCATTCAGTTGAACTGAAATTTTATATACACGATTGTTTTGGATGACAATACTATACTTTAATGATAATGAATAAAAATGAATGACCACTTACTGTTGTGATTCTGTATTTATATTAATTGTAACTATTTAATAAAAAGTAGCTAAAATAAAATATTTTTCTTTGATCTATGTATTAATTGATTTTAAAAATTTTTTTTATATATTACTTGTTTATTTTTATGTCATCTGAGATTCTTTCAATTCCTGGAAAGAGTCGTGTTTCATTGATTGATATTGTTTCCATTAAGGGAAAAGATTTCATTTTATTTTCGCGCTAGAATTAACAAGGAATCCAATTGACAAATGCCATTTATTCGCGTACAAATGTTTATATACAGAGAGAAGGAAATGATGGATGATCGGATCTATCGGCCATACGAGGTGGTGGAGGGTTTGGGGAAGTTGCCGATAAGCTTGATTCGTCCGTCACAGCACATTTTGGTCTTTTCGCAGCAATTGAACCGCTCCTGGTCGTTGCCTCGACAGATCAGGCACTGGGCGCGTTCCCAGGGGGTCCCTTGCGCCGACGCTCCTTGGAGAGCAGCCAGGAGGGTAACGAAAGCAACGAACAAAAAGAATCTCATAGTTGAAAAAGAATGCTGTAAATAAAAAAACAAATTTATTAATATGTTTTTATTTACAACACGTACATTTCCTTTGAGCTGAATAGATTTGTTAACAGATTATTTATATAATTTTTACTCGACACTTTCCGACAGTCTATTTTCCTTCCATTTTCAAAATTTAAAAATACGAGGCGTATTGGTAGAAACGTGGTCTGTAACTTTTAGTCACGATTGGTGTGAATTGAAGCTAACACAACTGCCGTTCTCGTTACTTGACCATAATTCAAAATTATGATGTCCCTCAACTATAGACCTCGAGTAGCTTCAAAATAGGATGCTAATAAACTATTAATCAAACAGTCTAATCTTCAGCACAGGCTAGAACAAATATAAACTGTTCAAAAAAACGTTCGTCTTTTTAAAATTTATATTTCGATTTCATTGCAAAATCATGGAGCCCAGGTAAAAATTCGAAGGATGTCAGAGCCAAATTGCAATGATTAAACTTCGAACTAGGTATAGGATTAAACAATTATTTCAGGCCATGTCGAGGAGGAAATATTTTATAATGCCTTTCATTTCTAAAAAATAATACACACAAATATTTTTTTTATAAAATTGAAGCATTTTGTAATGAAATCTGAGAGTCTGGGGTGATTATGATTTAAACCTGGATGTGAAACTCTCATTGTTCATGTTCTAGGATTTTTGTACACTTGAATACAAATATATCATTTTTAAAACTTTTGTATGTTCCATGTGTTCTAATTTTATAGAACATCGAGTTTAAGTCACCATCAAACATAATTCATATTTTTCCTTTTTCCTGTTATGATTTAAATCTATGGATTTTTATGGAGCAAAAAAAATATTTTTCATTAATATTTTAATAAGAAAATTGAAGGGTTTTTTTTTAAAGATTTTATTCTCTAATGTTTTCCTTTTCTGTTAAAAAGCAATATTACCTTACTGAAACTTCATTTTCCTCTCCAAAATTGTGCACGCGTATTCTAAACATTTTAAAGAAGAATAGTCTTAAATTTTCAAAAATAGGAAATGTATTGAAATTTAAAATGTTGTGCAGTGGGAAATATCTCCAGATAATTATAAAAAAATATATGTGTACAGCTTTATTTATAAACTGTAAAAATTCTAAAGTCAAAAGTCATCAATTATCCTTAAAATCTATTTTCGTAAGAGGAATATTGTTAATTAACTTTGAAAAAAAAGCAATATTACTTTTCATTTATAAGACGAAATCATTTAAACAGAATTGAAATAAAAATCTGATTTAAAAAAACTTTTTCTGTCTTGAAAATGACGCGCGTTTGTAAAACGGCTTTCCCAGTGCAGTTATTCATTGAGCAGGAAAAACTATGCACTCGTACAAATTTATTTTATTAATTAAATTATAAATTTTTTAATAATTTAAGTGATTAAACTGAAATTTACCAATAAATTTAGAAACTGTATCTATTTATTTCACCCTTAGATTTTACAATAAGCTTTTAAATTGTGAAGTAAAAGTAGAAGTAGTGTAGTTAATTCTTTTATGTGCGACAAAAAAAAAATTATTCGTTGTAATATATTGTCTGTTTTGTTATAAAAAACTGTATAATTATTTTCTAACTGTAAAATATTTTACTTCGAAGGACATAATGCTGAAAATAATGAAAGGTTGTGAATATTATTAAATATTTGAAATAAAATTTATCCTTACTGAAAGATATTCGCGATAATTAATAAATGTTTGTTTTTTAGACACTAATTTACATATATATCATTTAGTAAAAAAATACAGCTTTTTTTTTATACAATTTTAAAATCACAAATAAATTTTTTTTTATTTATTTTGTACAAAACCCCGCTGAGATGTGCACAAATCACATTTTTATTGTAATTTTCAATTATGTGATGCTCATTTAGCTTAATTTTACTAAACATTTTAGTACAATTCTATTGTTTTCCATTCAAAAGATAAAACTCTAATATTAATTAAGAAAATTTTGCAAAAAACATAGAATTTAAAAAAGTTTTACTTAATAAATACAGATTTCGATTAAAGTTTCAATTGGACGTAATATTGCTTTTTCTGTTGAATTGTTTTGCATTGCATTAACGAATTGTTAGTTTTAATTATAATTGTTAGTCAGAATTGCATAATTTTTATTTATATAATAGATTTTATAAAATGCAATCAACGCACAATGTAATTTTTTACAATAAGCACACAATCTCTCACCCAAACGTGCACGTTTCAGTTACTAGCATTTATTTACTATTTTAACAAAGTGTGTTAAATTAAAATATGAAGAAACGTTTATGACTTTCTAAAATATTCTTATTTAGAAAAACGTAATTTACATTGCTGATGGTAGTGGACATGCGATTCCAAGCAATAAAATTTATTCCTCTCGAAAAAAATGATATTCTGCTTTCCTAGAGCTCTAGTTAGTATAATTCGAATTATATCTAAATAACGAGTTTCCTGTAACACAAAATCAATCTCACTTTTAGTTTTTCTCTACTAAACATTTATATTAAAACTAGCAGGATGGCCCGGCGTTGCACGGGCTTCTTCAAGTGTACAGCTTTATACCTTGGAAGATTCCCCTTCATTTTCAGTGTCAGCACTTCCTGGTGTGTGTGTGATTTCTATATATGTCATTAAAATACTCTTTTTCGAAGTTTCTTCCACATCTTTGTCCTGTAGGAAAGGGGCTGTTTTCTCGCCACTTAGCTCGGCATTGCAAGGGCTTTTTCCGTGGGTACAATTTTATCCCCATGGAAATTTTCCCTTTCTCTCTGGACACCAGTACGTGTGTGTGTGTGTGTGTGTGTGTGTGTGTGTGTGTGTGTGTGTGTGTGTGTGTGTGTGTGTGTGTGTGTGTGTGTGTGTGTGTGTGTGTGGTGATGTGTGTGTGTGTGTGTGTGTGTGTGTTACTGAGCGATGTGAGGGATTTCTACATTTATCTCATTTAAATCCCCTTTTCAGAAATTTCTTCCACTTCTTCTCTTTGTCAGACCTGTTTCTTTTCCATCCGCTTAGCCCAGCGTTGCATGGATTTTTCCAGGTATAAAACCCCCTTTTTTCACCGAGGAATAAGATCTTTTTTTTTTCAAAATTCTATTCTCGATTAAAAATTTACAAAGCTAATTCAGTTTTGTTCTCAAGAAAACAGACATTGTACGAATTTATTATTAAATAGTTTAGAAATAAATAATAAAACGCAATATAACTTTGATTCTTAAAAATATATATTAATTTACATCAAAAAATGTGTACCGTTAGCTATGAAACGACTGCTTTTATCTGGATGTTTAATTTTTCGATTAAATATATGTAACTGTGAAAAAAGAACTACGAGGGGGAGCCTAAAAATTTGTTTACATTCCTTGTATAAAAAAAGATTTAAAAGGAAATAGTACTATTTAATAAAAACAGGGCAGCATTTTCCTATATTTTAAGGTTTTTCAGTAAATTATTTCTCTAAAAGAAAACTATCAGTTGCGATGTATTATTAAAAACTAAGAGATCATATTAATTATTTTACGATGTGAATACTTTCTTAAAATTCAAGCTAATAAATTGGATTTGAAAAATTATTGGAAAACTCATTATTTACACTCATTATAAAAGAAAAAACATTCAAAAAAGAAAACATCTTTTTCTGACAGAAAAATCTTATATCTGCTTACGTGCTCTTCGTAAGTGTTTTTTTCCGCATGTGCGCAATAAGCGCTCAAACTCGTGAGTTCTGAGGTAGTTTTCCCATAATTAACTATTACTGGTATTTGGCGATTTTTCTAATTTTTTTCGTTGTATTTTTACGGCTCCCCAAGGCGGAAAAAATACATCTTTAAAAATATTTTTTGTATACAGAAAGCAGATTTTTTTATTTATGAAATTCTAAATTTTTTTTGAAGTTTTACAATAATTTGTTTCAAATTAACTTGGCAGCGTTGGAAAACGTTAAAAAAATGTACCAATCTGCTTGAAAAATAGTTTTATCTTTTTTTTTTACGAATTTAAATTAGAAAAATTTAAAACATTGTACAAATTGAGCTTTTAATAATATATTTCAAGTTAATCACATGTTAAAAACATTTATTTTTTAAGCAAAGTTAATTAATACAGTCAGTAGAGCAACGTCATGAAATTTCATTTGGGCTGAAAACTGATTTTTGACGCCATCTTTTGTCATTGTTACAACAATGCAGACAAATCAAAGTTGGAGCTCAAAACTGGTAATTAAAACTGGTTTTAATTAATATCTTTTGAGCTACCGAATTGTGAATCTAAACCATTCTCGAATCCACTTGAACCCACACAAAAAATTTCATCAAAATCGGTCCAGCCGTTTAGGAGGAGTTTATATAGTCACATACACACGCACAGAAGATTTTTATATGTAAAGATTGATTTTTAACTTCAAATCTAAAGAAAATGTATATACGTTTGTAACAAACTATAAGTACCTTATTGCTTACCAGGATTAAAAATTGTATAATTTCAATAGACAGTTTTACAATCCATTTCACAGGTACAAAATTATCTGAGAAGTACAATGGATTAATATTTTATTTGTTCACAAAATATTCCATTTTTCCCTTTCATTCCTAATTAAAACAGAAAGACCATCGGAAAAATTCTCGAAAGTTATTTTTTTAATAATACAATATTTTTTTAATAATAAAATGGCCTAATTATAAACATTATCTTTTATAATAATTTGAAAAATCACCAATTAAATTAGTTCACAAATAAATAAGACAAAAGTCAATTAATAATTAAGAATAAATTAGAGATATTCAAAACAAACTGAAATACATCTCACTGAATTTCCATACAATAAATAAATAAAATAACCTTTTAAAACAATAAATTAATCTGTAACTAAAAATAAAAGTTACAATTAAATACAGAATAATTCGCTATGTATGAAACAAGTATTTTGAGTGAAACAAAATGCCCTATCGCTTAACGCATGAAAACATTAATTCCTGTTTGATATAAAGTGATCTTAATTCTTTAATTCTTTAGCATCATAGAATATGTTAGTTTAAATAAGCATCATATTCTAAAGTAAGAGGCAAGGTTATATATATATTGAACGTAATTTTTTATATATAAATCATGTTCACTTTACGATATCACTTGTCTGAAAAGAGAGTAAATATTATTTTGTACATTTAAAAATGTTGAAGAATGTTATATTCCAGCCAAACGTGATAACTCTTCAATTTTACTTCTTAAAATGCGCTTCTAACGTTTCATTGAATTGCTGCATCGTTTATTTTCATTTCCATGTATCATTTATATTCATTGGATTACTGTAAAAGGCCTTGAAACCCTCATATGGCAAAATTTTCTACTTTTTCAATAAGTAAAAGTAATGAGTTGACGTATTTTTTTGAATTATTCAACATATAAGTTTTAAAAGTTTTGTATCTTTTTTTATTCTTACGTTTGCTTTTTCTTGTAACTTAATATTTAAAAATATTGGATTTCTTTTCTAAGGTTTCATTAAAAAAAACAGCGTTTAATCTTAGGATTAGAACTTTTTTCGGCTGTTGGCTCTATTAAAAAAATTATGCTGTCATAATGTAGTTTATATATATATATATATATATATATATATATATATATCGACTATACTACATAAAAGTAACTACAGAAAATGTTTTGTACTACTTATGTTTAGCGATAAATCTCATTAAATTAAAATTCATAAGAACCTAAACAGATTATTTTAATCTCAGTTACTGAGTGCCAAAAATTCTAACAATTGGATTCCAGAAGAAATAAAGTAATTTTTCACGGATGTCATTTCACTTTCGATTTTGCTTACTGATCCATATCACCAATAGCTGAAATTCACCAAAAAGGTTCTGTTTCTCACGAATAAAAAAAAAGAAAAAGAAAAGAAAGGAACCCAACTTGTCAGACTTAAAAAAAATTGTTTTCCTTTTTAAAAATCCGGATTTAATAATAAACAAAAGCGAACTTACCTTCAATGGGAAACGGACGACTTTATGAACACATTTGGAAGCGGAAAAACGTGGCTTTTATAGTCTTTTCCTATTGACCTCCTTCGCCCATTTCTTTTTTTCTTCCCTCTCCTACGAGTGCCTCGAATTGTGTCCTCAGGAAACCATTTCCTCATGGAACGTTCTAAATAAACGCAGAGGGCGAGAGTGGAAGTAATAATTGGCTTTTCCACTTCCGAGGAACAGAATTTCCATGGAGGAAAAAATCACTTACTGTTATGTTAATGAGTGATGAAAAAGAAACAAAAAACTGACGTAGTGCATTATAAAAACGATCGTTGCATGCAACTCATTTCCGGATTTTAACACAAAACATTCCTCATCTTAAATATCCTGCAAAGGTTTTGTAGAGAAAAAACAAGAGAAATGGAATGCACATCATGTCAATTAAGAGATTTTTTGAAACTATATGGGTAATTTTTTCCCCAAACACGCCAGAAAGAAAGCTAGATTGAGATAAAGTTCTTTGAAAGAGGGACTAAAAAGGATACCTTCAAATATTGCTTAAAAATTCTGTTGGATTTGCTTTATAAAAGCGATACAAGTTTTCAAACAGATGGTGGGTCAGTCGTTAAGTAAAATGTTCACTTCTGAGGATTTTATTTGTTTTTGCATGAAGGCTTCAGAAAAATTAATATTTTAACGGAGAAAAAATTTTTTTATATAAAAGAAATTATAATCTAAATATATTAGAGAACAATGGGTTTCAACTAATGCCGCCTCAGTGTTATTTGAGGTGACGTTATCTTGGAACTCAAAGTTTTGGTTAGGTGACAAAATCTAACTTGTTCTAAATTTCACACCACGCCAATCAAATCGTTACTTGTTTCACCAGGGGGGTCTCTCCAACGCATATTCTCTGGCATAAAGTGTTAAATTTGATTTACTTGGATTATTTAAACTATGTACAACTTTTTATTCTGCAGCTGCGGTAGCCTTTGGGGTCGTAGGCGTGAACTCGTTGACCGATGTTGTGTGGTGGCCGCGATAGCCGAGTGGTATAGGTATCGGATCGTGGCTTTCCTTGTCACGAGTTCGAGCCCAGTACCACTGAAGGCCCGCCGTGTAGGGCAGCGCGATGCACGTTAAAAAATTCGAGAGCTAAAACGTCCTCCCATTGGTGTGGTGTGGTAGTTAGGAGAAGGGGGGCCAGCTCAGGTGTCGTCCACGTCACTTGACCATGGTTCCAAATTACGTGGTCCGTCGCCAAAAGCCCTCGTGTAGCTGAACAGTGCGACGTTAATATTCAATCAATCAATCAACCGATGTTGTGTGTGTCGAATCGAGGGTTCGAGTCCCGGAGCCACTAAGGATCCACCATTTAGAGGGATTGACACACTTTAAATCTGTCGAGGCTCAAAGCTCTCACGTGAGCGTGGTGTGAAAGTTTGGAAAGAACATAATGTCGTCCCTTTGCAGTGATTTATCTCGTGAAGATTCCTTCTTTTATTAATTCTTTGCTCACAGTATCAGTGAAAACGCAGATTAGTTTCTAAGTGAGCTTATAAATGTAAAAATAGATATTGCAGTGTTATAGTTCATCGAAGAATTGGCTGGAGAGAGAGAGAGTTTTGGTTTATGAATTCATAGTACTCGTTACTTTAATCTAAATATTTATAGTTGTTAAGAGTGCAGCCTATATATATATGAATGTGTAAAGTTCTCGGATAAGCTTTATTGAACATTTTGTAAGACTCCTCAACGTACTCTGGAGAGCTTCATGCATTTTCAGATTGTTTAGAGTGTCTTTCAGATGAGTTAATTTTTCCTTTATTTGAATATTTGTTTTTTGTCCTCATCACTCTTCAATAGAACCTATCTCATCTATGATGCCATGACAACTGAAAGATCGGGTTCGAGTCAAAATCTCACGGCCCTCAAGTAGCCTAATGGTTAGGGTGGCCAGAGTGTTGGGGGTTCGAGGGCCATTAAAGAGGGGAGCGATGCACTTTAAACCTGTTGATGTCCTCTCATTGGTGTTGTGGAGAAGGGATCAGGTGTCACTTGAACGAGACTCCCAACGTCGAGTTCCGACGCCAGTAGCCATCGTGTTGCTTTACAAGCAGAGAGACGTAAATGTCTCGGGGGATGGAGAGACGCTGGAACCCGACACTAATATTCTTGGTGTAGTTTCAAAGAGAAGGCGAAACTAGAGTTGCATCTTCATTCAAACAATAAAATAGCGATTTGTCATGTTCAGATTTGCAAAACTTTCTAGAATATTACTCCTATTTCCTACTGGAGACAGGCAGAGATAATGAATGTACTCTCTCCAATGAATGTTTCAAAGTTGGTTTCCTTTCCTTTTCTCCATTTGGCCTCATTCGTCGTTTTCTGTGCATTCTTTTAAAACTAATACAAAAAACTTTTAACAATTAATTTTTTCTTTTCTTGGGGAAAAAAAAGTCAGTTTATTTCAGGTAGAACTAGCCATAACCCGCCCATTTTGTTTCATGTTGTATGACTATAGATTATTTTTAAATTATTGGTATATCTTAACATTCAAAAAAATTCTCACAGCATTCGCTTTTTGATTTAAAAAAGAGCAACATATTTGTCTCTCACACCCCGTAACACTTCCCCTCCCCCCTCTTGAACAGTCTATTTCTGCAAAACCTGTTCTTAGCGGGTCTCTACTCCACAAAAGAAACATGCTTGTGAAATTTCAAGTGTGTGCTCAACAGTTCCATAGCTCGCGTGAGTGATTGAGTGATTGAATATTAACGTCACACTGTTCAGCTAACGAGGGCTTTTGGCGACGGACCACGTAATTTTGAACCATGGTCAAGTGACGTGGACGACACCTGAGCTGGCACCCCTCTCCCAACTACCACACCACACCAACGGGAGGACGTTTCAGCTCGACAGATTTACGTGCATCGCTGCCCACACGGCGGGTCTTTAGTGGTACTTGGGCTCGAACTCGTGACAAGGCAAGCCACGGTCCGATACCTATACCACTCGGCTACCGCGGCCACTCCATAGCTCGCGTGATACGGCAGTAATGAATGATTGAGGTGATGTGTGAAAATCTCTTTTGTGCTATATCTGTATGAAACGATCCGCCGAGTAAAGTGATGTATTGGGTTAATTAGTGATCATTTCATTTTGGATGGATGCAGTAATTTTTGTACTGACAGAATGGTGGGTATTGGTTGTTATTAATCCACATTTATTTTTAGTACACACATACATGCGACTATTTACAAAAGACAAAAGATAGCAGTTACAATAAGCAGCGTTTCATGTAGTGAGGACTAGAAGCGTGCAAATTTTCTCTGGAAACGGGAGCTTTTATTTAAAGTGGTAACCAGAAGTTCCGAAATTCACATGACTTTCATGGACGAACCTTGCGACTGGTGGAAAAGACATCGCACGATGATGTCGCATGTAACATTAATTTAAATACGATGAGCATTTAATTTTTAAGAAGTAAAGTTATGATTTTATCCTGTTAGATGGAGAAGCTGATTAATTATTTACACTCGAGTCCCGAAGGGTCAGGACTATTACAAATTCAAAAGTTGATTAAGATGAAATTAAAGGGAATTATATGTGTATATATATAGAGAGAGAGATAAATAGATAGATAGGGCTCCAAGATTAATATCGCATTCTGATCTCTCAGACATCATTGTATCCATTTTCATCTGAGTTGATTCATTCTCTCTCTCTCTGATATCAGATGTATTCCTTATTTCGTTTTCTCTATAAGTTTTTACTCTGGATATGTTAAAGGAAAAAAAAAATTACTGATTTATGTAATTCTTTGAAATCATAAAAATGCATGAATTACGACGTTGCAAATTTCTCCGTCACAATTTTTTTTTTCTGAAAATAGGGGCCTTGATAGCCGATGGTCAAAGTCAAGAAATCGTGCCCACTGCTGTCACGATGGGGGTTCAAATCCTTTTAGAGAGAGGATACATTCTAAATCTGTCTGCGGTTGTGAAAATCCTTTCATTTGTGCAGCGTGGAAATTAGGAGAACGTAGTATGAGCTCAGGTGGCATCCAATTCCCTAGATTGGGGATCTAAAGGTCCTTGCACAGCCTCAAAGGATGACGTTAGTAAAAAAATCAAATCCAATCGGAATATGTGTTCCACATTTAGTTAAAGGCTCTTTTATATTTCTGGAGTGGGTGTGTGAATATTAACGATGCACTATTGAGGGCTTTTTGCGACGGACCTCGCCATTTTAAACCACGGTCAAGTGACGAGGACGACACCTTAGCTGGCACATCCCTCTCCTAACTACCACACTACACCGATGGGAGGACGTTTGAGCTCTCGACAGATTTAACGTGAATCGCTCTCCTATACTGCGAGTCCCTAGGGTACTGGGCTCGAACTCATGACATGCCAGCCACGATCCGATACTTGACCACTAGGCTACAGTGGCGTTTATATTTCTGGAAGAAGAAAAACTATTATTATTGTTTCATGAAATCCGTCGTAGCCGTGGTAGCCTAATGATTATAGCCAATAACTTGTGGTTGACGTGTCGTCGACTCGAGTCCTGCAACCACGGAAGAGGGACTGGGGCACGTCAAGTCCTCCTGTTGACGTAGTTTCAAGAGGAGGGAGGGGCATCTTAGGTGTCGTCCTCGTCATCACTAAATCAGATGAATTTTTTAGACTACTGAGAGACGAAAGAAAATTTTCTTTGTAAAGAAATTCCCATGATTCCCATTCCCATTTAAACTTATAGTGGATGACACTTGATGTTAATACAGTTTTTCAAATATTAATTCTCTCTCATTAATTCTATTTAGTTAATGGCCTCCCAGCCAGTAGGATGGATATGATCCTCGGCCAGTAATCGAGTGGGCTCGGGTTCGAATCCCGAGTAAAGAATGGTCGTAACTTCTTTAGAAAAAAAAGTTGGACACTTTCGCCTGTAATGGAAAGCAGCGCACCCCTTCTGCTATATGCTGGGATCATCACCTGTAATAAATATTTATATTCTGTTTGTATTGTATGCTTCTGTTCTTCCACTTGTATTTCATATATGTATCCCAGGATAAAAACACGCTACAACATTTAATTAATGAATATAAATAGTAACAAACAAAAATAATCATCCAACACCATATATAAAAAGGAAAATTGCGCGTTGTGTTCCTGTAGCGCAATGGATAGCGCGTTCAACCTCTAATCCAAATGTCGTGGGCCTGAATTTCACATAGGATGGCGTAATTTCTGAGAATGTAATTTGTTTTTACTATACTATTTTATTGGAAAAATTAAATTTAATTAATTAATAAATAGTAACAAACCACAAAAAAGAGGGTCCAACACCCTGTATAGAAAGGGAAAAGGAAAATTGTAAAGAAAATCGCTTTCTATTTTGCAACTTAATATTATGATTCTGTCATACGTGTGTATATATATATTTATAATAATTGTAATTATTTAATAAAAAATGAGACTAAAATAAAATTTTCTTTTTTGACCTAAGTGGAAATGAATTAAAAAGAAATTTTTTATATTATTGTTATAGTAAATTTGAAAATTGTTGCTGGGATATTAAAAATGCAGAAAATGCACCCTTCTCAGGGAATATTCTGCTTCTACCTCCAATTCGTTAATTTTTACTTGTGTAAGGCATCTCTCCAGAATCTTTCGTAACGCTGTCCATTTCACAGAGCGGGATTTCGCGAATCTTCTGTGTCCGATGAAAAATTTCGCTTTCTTCGACCCACTTCTTCCTGGCACGCGATGCAGAAACGTGCCGGTGCACCGTGGAAACACTTTCACCCTTCTTCGAGTGACGCAAAGTTTCATCCTAAGAGTACTGAGACCAATGCAGTAAGATCCATCTTTTACCTGCCTCGAGTCAAGATTTATGATTTTAGTGTCTCATGAGACAAATTTGTGTTTTTAAAAATAAAAGACACAGAAGTGAGACAAATTTTGAAAGAAATACTTCTTACAAATGATCTACGTGACTCAAATGTACATTGATGTATTCACATCCTACTCTTAGGTCTGAAGAGAGTGCAATGAGGTGGGTTATGCAAATGCTGTAGTACGTTCAATGAGATAAGTTGCACGTGGACTAAAAATTTAAAACTTTGTTAAAAAAAATTGCTTTTACATTCTGTCAAGATTCGTTGCTAGAATTGTCTCTAAGAATTTTATAGCATATTTTATAGGTCACGCGAATGATTGTTTTTATTTCTTCCGCTTGCTGTCTTAAGATATGCCCGCGTAGCCCAATTGTTATGGTCCCGAACTCGTGACTGGTGCCACTGAAGACCAGTGGTGTAGACACCAAGGGGCTAGGCGCTGACGTGCATCGGGGCCCTCGGACCCTGATTACCAAACAAGCCGAGCTTGCGATAATTTCTACCTCATTTAAGCTATAAATATAAAAGTTTGCAACACACACAACTATACTCAATTGAAAGTAATTTCGAACTTGTAGGGGATTCTTTCCGTTGTTTGTATAGTGTTACGAACTTTACTTATTGAAAAGTTTATATTATTTTCAATTTTTTCTTTTTTCTATTAACTGTTACTTGAAAATAAGCTTCAAGTTCCATGAAAAATCTTACATTATGTTTTATTATTACATCTTAAAAAACCTACACATGAAGCAATTCCTTTATTTTTAATAGCACAATATGACTCATAATAAGCTAGTTTCCTGATTCAATATTTTTCAATCTACTCGTATCTGCAATAGACTGGTGTAATTTTGCCCCTTCCCTCCTCAGCTCTTTTGTAGTTTTTTTAAAAATAATTCTTATGATATTGTATTGTATTTTCTTGTCCATGTATATTTTTTGTCTATCTGGATGAACCCTTTTGTAATTCCAAACCTTCTGGTGAGTTCGATATTCCCGAATAAATAGCCACAACGACATTTGGAAGCGTAGCGTTATGTTTCAGGTCAGTAAGTAAGCGAGCACGTGCAGATAATTGTATTTCATAAATTGGAAAAACAAAAATTTTGGGGTTTACAAAAAAAAAAAACCGGGGGCCCTTTTAAGCCCCAAAAGAAAGAGAAGATTTTTTTACGCGGGGAGTACCCCCCGTCCCAAGTATTTCTCTTAATAGTGACTTACATAATGGGGTCAATACAGTGTTGCTCGAGAAGGAAATTCGGTATTTATTGCAGTTAAATATATACCGCCGTTCACAATGCAAAACGACTTTGAATCATTCAAGTGCAAAGCAAGTGAAATTCCAAGAAAATATGCTAAAGATCCCCATTTTCAAGAAAAAAGGTAAAGGAAAGTTAAAAAAAAAAAACATTTCAATGAATTAGCTTTTGATCACCGATTTCGAAACTGGAAAAAAATATTTAAAATTACTGTTTTCAATAAGGTACATACTATAGATAGAATATATCTCAAATAAATGCACGTTTTACTAGTATGAGAGCTCAATCTGTCAAATATTTCATTTTCCGACATTTTTACTAGATGTAGATGAAACAATTTTGTTACAAAAGTGTGACGAATTCCAAAATAAGTATTCTGATATAATTCTGATAAATATAATCAATTTCTTAATATTTACCACTTAGTTCTCCCTCAATTAACGCAGGCAATGACTGTTTAGAATTATGTCAGAAAAAATAATGAGCAAATATGGAGAGCTAGAATGTGCCCTAACAGAAGCATTTACAGCAACGTCTACACAATTCCTGTCACATCTACAGTCACAGAGAGAGCAAATTAAAAATTATTTAGGAAACTGTGTTCTACTCGGTATTTATCGCTAACAGCAATTGAAAACAAAGTCGCATCCAACCTGGGATAAGTTATTGAAACTTTTGCGTAGACTAAAGCTAGGAAAAGATTGTAAACCAAACTGTTAGAGAGAGAGTTTTTCGTTAATAGGTACAAGTCCAAACTTCTTATAATAAACTTTTTATTCTTTATCAACATCGCTTTATTTCCTAATACCTATGTTATTATTTGTCTTGTTCATTATTGTTTAATTTTTTATTATCTATTAAATTATTTCTCGTCTTCCGGCAGTACCTTAACTCTTTACACTGTCCCTGAAGTGGTTTGTCGTGGTATCAAATTGAACCTCGGCGATCACTAAAGCTCACACACACACACAAACTCATACACATATGTAAATGTAGGTAGTACGTAGCTTTGCTTTCTTGTGTTCTTCAGAGCACGATAAAAAATTGATATTAAAATAGCTTTGTATGTTTAAAATATTCATATATTTTTCTTTTTCACTTGCTAAAACCGAACAAAGATAGTGCCCTTATTTTTTGCACCGGGGCCTTTGGATACCTAGCTACGCCACTGCTGAAGACCCATTGTATAGAGAGGGCTGATGCGCGTTAAATCTGTCAATGTCTTCCTGAGGCCATGGACTCGTGGTTCGATCCTAGTGCTACTGAAGAGCCACCATGTAGAAGGGCTAATACACGCTAAATCTGTCAAGGCTGAAAGTGCCCCCCCCCGGTTAAACCGGGGAGTTTTTTGGGGAAGGAGGCACCCTCTCGGGGCCGTCCTCGTCACTTTGACCATTGGGTTTAAAAATGAGGTCCGTCGCCAATAACCCTCGTGATAATAAATAGTGCGATGTTAACTCCCCATACCTTTATGTTTTTTAAGATGTGTTTGCCAGTTTTTGTGTCGACTGCGTCAAAAGATCGTGGTTTAAAATTGAGATGTGGTGAGGGGATCTTTTATGGGGAAGAAATAGACACCCGGAAGGTGTTCACATGAAACAAAATGTTTACTAACCAAATTTTATCAAATACATAATTTGTGTGTGAGTGTGTTTTTTTATGTTTCTTTGATAAAGTACTCACCCTTAAAACAGTAATCCTTCAAATTCTTAAATGAATTAAGTCAAACTTTGCTTTGTTTTCTTACTCGGGAGAATCGAGTTCACCTAAAGGGTGCCGAGCAGTCAACTCCGAGAAGATAATTTATTGATAAACAAAACGAAATACAGAATTTTTTTTATTACTTTTAGAAGAGTCTATTAATAGTACCATAGAATACATTTTTTTTAAAATACTGAAACAATAAGTGGAATTGTTGCGCCTTTGATCCTCCAATGGATACATTCTCAACAGATGTTTGATCAAGGCTTCCATTCAATGAATGCTGCCGATGTCATGGAATGATTCAAACGGGCTCTTGATGGCATCAGCTTAGAACGCGTATTTGGAATACTAAGCAGCTTCGAATAATCTTGAATAACATGTGACTGGATTGAACAAATGAAAAAAGGAACCAGAGGCAAAAGTTGTAGAAAACGATATTAACACGCCAAGGAAAAAGCTTCGCGTTTGTTCAGTTGTATAAGTAAGAGTTATTTTTCTTTTCTCTTCCATTTTATAAAAATTAAGCAATAAAAATGTGCCAATTTTTTACACTTAACTCTGTTGTTGCTTTTCATTACTTTTTGGTAAATATGTAATTTTATTTGAAACCTGGATGTTAATGCAGTATTTTTAAGGAACATAGTACAAAGTGATGTAGTTAAAAAGACATTTGCTAATATTTGGAATAGAAACTCTTTGATTTAAACACAAAATTCGCATTTGGTAATTTTGCCTTACACTGAATATTTGTCTTTTATTTGAAACAGCTAAAGTTGCGACTCAAAATATTCGAGACATAATGGGAAACAGAATAATATTGTCTTGATCAAATGTACGAACAGGCTTAAGATCAGGACCAAAAGTTTCAGAGCCGCCATCTCATACTTTTCACAATTCTGTAACAATCAATACCAGTATCTTTTTTTAAAAATAAATAATTACGTAGCTTGAATGCATATGTGAGGGAATTTCATCAATCAAAAGGATCACGTGTCGACCCCGTCACACTTTCGAATGCAGGTGATGACACTGATCGCAGGTCAAAGAATGGGTTTTACTAACTATTGGCGGGGTCACAGAGATTAACAAACATTCGCTTTCAAAGAGAGGCGCTAATTACCCGGTTATTAGACCTTTTTGAATATCGAAGCGAAATATTCTATTAAAAGCATCTCATTTCCCTTTTACAGTTAATTGTAGAATTTTTATTGTATTCAAAAATGAATGTGGTGTTACATAATTCAACGAGAATTAGTTCATTTTAGAATAAGAATAAAACGCTTCTGCGACTTACCACACATATATTTTTTTGATAAAAAAATATCTTTTAAAAAGAAATTTTTTGGTGTTATTGATAAAAGATTTATGTAATGCGATAAGGTTATATGCGCAGCCTGTAATACTATTTAAAGTTAAATATAATCCAGTGCTTCTCACTTTCAGTACTGGCGACCCAATTTTCAATCATAATTTTTATCACGCCCCCCTTATACACACAATAAATGTGTATTGAATAAAATACTTAAACTTGGGCCTAAAACTACAATGATCTTAAATTATAAAACCGTACATTTTTTCACAAGATAAGTGTTAAATTTTGTATATGTTACTTTTAAGTAATATATATTTTAAGTAAATTATATATACTTTTAAATAATAGGGTAATTTTTTTATTATGCTATTTTTCTTTCTCTAATTTTTAAATTAGAACAGATTGCAAAATTATATTTAATTAAAGATTTATTCCCTTCATCATCCATTTCTTAAGGCACAAATATCATTAGAAAAATAGTCTAGTCTATGTTGCTCTCTATCATATTCATCACATCTGGCGAACGTTTGCGTGAGTCTGGGCAATCTATCGGACGTCTGTGCAAAACATGTAAAAAAGCTTTACCTGGAAAATTCCATTCAGTTTTGGTCGAGTCGATACTTTTATAGCTACCAAATCTGTCTTGAATGCACATTTTATAATTTACGCATTGGTTGTAAATCACGGTATTAAGTATTTACGTCAGTAGATTAAAACAAAATCATAGATATATTTTTAAGTCGTAGAGAACATTCAATGATAATAAAGTATCAACAAGTACACAGAAGAGCATGGTTCCGAAATTAAATCAAGGATATATTCTAAAGAATACTTAAATTTTGGATTTACTATTACTATTACTGAAAAACCCTGTGTAAAACTTACATGTGTACTTACTATGTGTTAAAACTTACAAATCTGAAGAATAACATGCGGAAGTTGTTTTTAAAACCATAGAAAATCATTTAGTCATGTGGGCATGAAATTTTAAAAAAATATTTTCTTGCTGAGGATAACTTGATAGCAAGTTACGAGTGGGTTAGGGATTCATTTCACAATACTTCAGAAGGGCTCTCAACTGCCAAAGAAGAAACCTTCATAGTGTAATGATTTCCCCTCAGCTTTTGGGATAACTATTTTTTTTCAGTAGGAAAATCATCAAAAAATAAAATGGTATATTCTTTACAATTCAATAGCAAGAAGGACCCTTTAAAGATTTCGAGCTCTTTCACATAAAATAAGGCGTAACTTCGCCCGCTAGAGAAAAGTCCTAATTCAAATCGTGAGTAAAGGTTCATTTCGGAAATTTCCCTCACCGAGTCTGAGGAGTTCGCTGGCTCCAACTTTGCCGTACTCTTTCGCACTCCCCTCGTTCCCTGATCTTCCAAGCTGGAAGATCGCTGTACTTCACGGGCTCGTTATCGCTTTTTATCGTTCAAGGGGCGTCCAAACGGCTCCCTTCAAAATCCAGTCTCCTCGTCCGGACTCTCTCGCCCTTCTTATATCATCTCTATTTCTCCTAGTCATCCACCTCTGATCTCTTTGTCGGCCTCAATCCCTCTTGTTCTTCTGCCGCCTTCCGGTCTCGGCTCCCTTGATCTCTTACCCTTCTGCCGCGCCAAATCGGTCTCGTTTCCTGTTCACTAGTCCAAGAAGAGCCGAGGCTGGGTGCACATTTGTACGTTCTCAGACGCACCGTCGTCACCGAATCGCGGGAAAATGAATACACAATGTTAAGGCGCCTCTTTTTGACAGTCCGGTCAGCTGGGAAAAAAGGTTCCCAAACTCGACCACCCAGTTACGAATTTCCCTTCCCAGCAATTAGGAAATGCCTGAATTTTCGCAACGTCTGTCGACAAGAGGCAAGGGATCTGTTAGAAAATAGGGGGAAGTGATCGGCTTCTGTCACAATAGTTTTCCCACATCCATTGGCATAGTTAAAAGGCAATTTTGAAATAAATAGCTCTTTGAATATTGGGCAGAGGTGGATGATGAATTTTCTGCACTGAAAAAAGCATTTCGTATACTATTACCATTTTTAACATCCTACCTTTGTGAAACCGAATTTTCTGCTTGGCTGCTTTGAAGACAAAATATAGATCTCAGCTAAATATAGAAAAAGAAAGAGTGTCAATTTCTAATATTAAGCCTGCCTTTGAAAAACTTTGCTCTGCAAGACAACCCCATAGAAGTCACTAATAACTATTAAACTTGTTCTTATACCGGCTGAAGTACCCACTCTTCACACGAGTATATTTTTTAAAAAAATAATACATTATTCTTGATGTAACAGCTTAATTGTAAGGAGAATAAATGCATGACAATGTATACAAAATGGTAAAATGGTTTTTTGAAATGAACTCTCATATTATTAATAGTTTTGAACGAACTGTAATTTTAAGCCTCACAGAATTAGCATTTAGAAATAATGTTAAACAATGAAAAATAATGCTAAATTCCAATGAAGAATGTGTTAATTTTAATATTTAAAGCGAGAAAACTTCAAAATTTTTTGGGCGGGAATCAGAAATGCACTCTATATTAATAATGGTCACGCGGAGTGACTGGGTCACCCCAATCCTTTTTTTTATACAATTAATCTTACTATACACGATAAAAATCACAATTTCAAAGAATAATTTAACTAAGAGAAGATATACTTACCTATTTCAAGTACTTTCAAATCCAATAAAACTGAACTAAATTGTTTCAAATGTGCGTGACTTTAATAAAGGACACAAACGACAGACACTTTTCGCTAACATCCAATTCAGTATATTCAATATAAACATATGGATATTAGTTCAAAAAAAGAATTGTGTTCAAAGTTTTTCCTTATACATTATATGTTTCAGAATACTCATAAAAATAAATCTTGGCCAAATAATTCTTCAAAGTGCTCAATATGCTTATCCATATATCATAAAACTCTTTCACATGGAAAAAAGCGAAACAGAAATATATTATTTACAACTTCCCTAAAGGAAACAACGGACGAAGATAACCATAGCAGTAAGTTCGAAGGTCAGCTAAAGTAATATTTTCGGTTAAAAGAAACATAATAAAAAAATCTCTCATCGTGGGATTACAGCAAAGCAAACAAAATATTGTTTTAATTTGGTTATAGGATCAAAGATAGCTAATGAGCGTTTGAAGTAAAATCTTTTTTGATGAAGTAATTTTGCCAGATGATATATATAAATCATATCAGTGTAAATCTGTATTTTTTTATTATGTCAGAAAGTATTTTGTTATGCTTAATTCCAGTAATTTAATTTTTTTAACCTTTTATGTGTGTGTTCGATATGCTCGTGCCCCCTCATTGGGTTATCGCGCCCCCTAGGAGGGCGCGCCCCACAGTTTGAGAAACACTGATATAATCTTTTCAAAATAGATTTACGAGTACAGTAATGGAATTATCACAGCAAAGAGTAAAAAATATGCTTAAGAATTTTAAAGGAATGAAATGAAAGCGAAAAATTCCCACACACACACATAACTGAGTGTTCACAGTGCAATGGGACGAATCCATAGTACGTCACAGGAAGAATGCAATCATGTGTCCATTTAATCAACTCATGTGACGTCATAATCAGTGATAAATGCAATCACGTATTGTCAACCAATCCTTTCATGCGCTTCGCTGTAGCCAACTTTTGTTTTTTGTAAAAACTTTCTATTAAAATGCACCTATTTGTCAATAATGAAGCACTAAGTAAACAAAATACACGTGATTTCAAAGTGCACGCATAATACTAAGATGTTTTTTTTTTTTTTTAAATTTTGAAAGTATTTGAATATATTTACTCCATCACCAAAATTGAAAGTTTATCTAAATTTTACGAGTACATATCTAATGTCAGTCTTTAATTCAATGGAGAGCACGTGATTGTAACCATCATGTCCTTTTTTTCGTTCTTAATCATTATAATAGTATTTGGAGTTTACGAGTACTTGCCTTTTTAACTTCAATGTCACTCTCGTTTTATTCGAAAAAGCTTTTTGCGTTTTTCAATCAGATTGTTAAGTGGTGTGTTCAGCTTTTCATTCTTTTGTCGAAACACAGAATTGCATAAAATGTATCAAACATAGACATTCAGCGATACTTTATACATGTATAATACGTTTATATTTCTTATTATTCAGAGAAAAACGCTAATTATTATTAAAAAGATTTCATTTACATATATAATGCGACTTTTATCGACTGTTATGGCGTTATTGAAAACTGTAACGACGCGCGGCTCATTAGCAGAACTCACCCCTATATACATTTCAAGATCAACGTATGGAAGGTCAGTTGACTACGTGGGACATTGTGTCTCAATAAAGGTCACCGGTGGTTCGCCCTAAACTCCGGAGGCATAGCGCGTGCGACCTGTTTTGGAGAGTGGCTTTGTCGTCGTTACTACTTTCTTTACTTCCTGACTTACGGCAGCTTGTTTATCCGAACACTCAATAGATGATACATAGTCCTTTTGTGCTGAGATTGCTCTACCCTATTGACTTAGCCAATTTCTATAGAAAGTTTGGTGCCAAAGAGTGTCACAGAAACACCCTCTGCGGAAAGTACGACTGTTCGAATTAGGGCCTCCAGATGTTGGACACAGGCTTTCGTCGCGGGGCCATCGTTCGTCCGTACCAGTGGAGTGCAAATGAAGTCGGTTAAATCTCGTGCAAAATTTATGCCCGCCAATGAGAGGAGGTGAGGGGCGTGAAGGTGACCCGCCTCTGGAGTTTAAAAGGGTTGATTCGGGATTGGAAAAAGAAAAGACTCGCTGTGCCCGTTTACTGATATTCCTGGATTAAAAATTTGTAGGGGCGAGTGGCCTCAGGACCAATAGACTAATGTACGGGACTTCTAAAGCTGAACGACCGAGTAATGAAAGCGGATATTATAAGCTGCCCTGACTTACTTTCAACGTCACTTTATTTTTTTTTCTATCCCATCGAACAACGGAATGCTTTATACGATAATAATGCATTCTAGACAATAGTTATTTAACCCGGAAATAAAGTGATTTTTAACAATTAACTGTAGACCATAACGCCCCCCGTAAGACTCTAAACCCAAAAAAGGGTACTCCCAAACGATTCTTCCTTTAAAATACATATATCGTATAGATTTCACTTTTTGCTAGCTTTTATTGAATATTTGTATGACTTGTATAAACATGTAAAAAAATTCAAGTTTTTCATTTACCCTTTTTCAAAAAAATAAATTTGTGTTTTTAATCAGAGAAAACTTTTTATTCGTTCATTTTCCAAAATGTCGAATGTAATTGAACTAAGAACAGGTATTAATTATTTTTTTTCCTGCGATGGATTTTTTACTAGAAATACATTTGAAATGCAGCAAAAAGCTTTTATCAAAAACAAAGAGCACATTCAAAGTTTTTTGAAAATAAGATATTAACTGCTTGATTGTCGGGATGTTGTGCATTACGAATGCCTGAAAAAAAGATTATTTATTATTTCAGTTTTCTGCTCCGTTTAGTAAGGCAGAGTATATACACCGGTGTGCAAAACTTAAGCAACAGGTGGGTTTATTACCATAACTTCACGAAAAATCATCTGGGGGAGACATGAAAATTTAAATGAGGGGAGTATTATGTACGTAAAGGATGACGAAAGATCGGCCCCGAAAAGGAATACAACGCATCGGTATGGAATCAAACAAAAACGTTTTTGAACCAAATATCATGATCATGATTGTCATCCAACAGGAAGAAAAAACAGTTTCCCAATATGGTATTTCTCCTACTACGGGTTGCTTTTCACCCTCCCCCATACTCAGAACCAGTGATGCAAAATTTCTTGAGGTAGGGGCCCATTCCTCAATCAACATCTGTTTGAGTTGTTGATTGTACTCCGGATGATGTAAGGGGTGGCAATACGTCTCCCCCAAAACATTCCACACATGTCGATGGGATTTTTAAAACTGGAGCACGCTGGCCAATCCATTGAGTGAATTTTACTTTCCAGCAGCCCTCAACAGCAAGAGTGCGATGTGGCAGTGCATTGTCATCCATAAAGATGAAGTCTGGGCCAATGGCCCTCGGAAAAGATGCAGATGGGGAAGAAGTCCTCCTCACAATAGTGATCCCCGGTTACAGACCCTCTGTCGAAAATGGGAAGCTCAGTTCCGCCGTTCAGCATAATGCCAACCCAGACAAGAACTCCAGAACCACCGTAACGATGTCTTTCCTTGATGTTATTGGGATAAAACCGGGTCCCGATCTCTCTCGAAATCAAAACGCGTTGAGAATCGCTTCTGGTACTGAACCGACTCTCATCCGTAAAGAGGACACGACTCCATTGATCAGTTGTCCAGTTTTGTGCCTCTGGCACTGTAACGGTGTGCTTGGGGCCACTTTCAACGGAGGCAGCGTTCAGGACGGCAGGTGAAGGCGTCTGGCCACAGTAAACCGCTACACTTGTCGACCCGTTGCTGTACAGTTTCTTAGCAATGGCGCTTGCTGACTGCTGTTGACCTTTTTTCGCCTGCAGGATGATATATCGGTCATCCTCTGCAGTTGTCGTCCTCGGGCTT
Source organism: Trichonephila inaurata madagascariensis (assembly GCA_019973955.1). Lineage (NCBI taxonomy): Eukaryota > Metazoa > Arthropoda > Arachnida > Araneae > Nephilidae > Trichonephila > Trichonephila inaurata. The sequence continues at coordinate 202,613 of BMAV01027862.1, read as the reverse complement.
TCCGATCATTCTTCCACGTGTGAAGTCGTCCAGGTGATTTCTTCTAGCCATATTTCACGAACTGACTCACTGGCACTTGCAGAGAATATGGTGAATTGTGTCTCCGTCCTTCATTTCATTCTACTGTTGAGCAGCGCGCCCCGACATCACGCTTTTTGCGTACGCTAAATCTTTCTGACGTTTTTTTTCCTGATATTTGATAGGGTTTGGTTTCTACTGACTTACGTTTTCCCCCTTTTCCCCCATCCCCCAGACCCCCTTTTTCTGCAATTTCATGGCTATCTGCTAAATTTTTACATTGTTGCTTAAGTTTTGCACACCAGTGTATATCGAAAATGTGATCTGAATTGCAGCGAAATCACGATTCAACAGTTGAGTCATTAATATTTCTGAACTTTGTTCAAAATCAAGGATAAACAGATAGGACTCCACAAGCATTGTATTAGCCTGATATGCCGACGTGTGAATTTCTTTCATTCCCGCGGTATAAACTGCCTTTTCGTGGTTATCGTACGGCCGTGGGAGGGGGTCACAAAGTTAAAACCCGCAGCGTTTTACAGACAACCCCCCCGGTAGGGGGGGTTGGCCGCACGTTAAAATTTTCGGGGCTCAAAACTTTCCCCCCCGTTTGCTTTTGGGGAGGTATTTTTGGGAAAGGGAACCAACTCAGGTGTCGTTCTCGTCACTTGACCGTGGTTCAAAATCGTGAGGCCGGTCGCCAATGGTCCTCCTGTTGGTTTATTGTACGACATTAATAAACACGCACTCGCGCAATAAAGAAAAATGGAAATGATCCTTCCTTAAAATGACTTCAAGGCATGTTTTGAAGTCATAGGAGATAATTGTGAAGAAGGTGATGTAATAAATTTTGACCAATACATTGAAATATTATTTGTTTTATGACAGCATTTCAGGTATTATCTGATTATAGTACAGCTGAAGAAATGCAGTGGATATTTTTATTTAAAGTAGGGGGTCCTCAACCCATGGCCCGCTGAAGGTATTTCCGTGACCTCCATTTGAATTTGAGGCAATTTAAAAAATAAAAAAAAAATTACCGTCTGCTTTTTGTCGTATAAAACGCCCTTTTTTCAGTTATTATTGATGTTTAAAACATTTCACTGATGTGTTTGATATTCATTTGAGTTAAAATTTTATGAAAATACGAGATTTTCAAAAATTTTACTGTATCTTAAATAATTTTAAATATTAAAAATCTGATTATCCATAAAATCTCGGAAATTTGTGGAAAAAAGATGGACTCTTATGTTTAACAGATGTGCAAAGTATTTAAATTCGACTTCCTTTAACTTTTTTGAAACCGATATATATATATATATCTATAAACACCATCTTTTTTCCTTTGAATCAAATTTTTGAAAGAAAAAACCCCCCTTTTTTAATTCTACTTTAAAAACAAAAATTTTTATATATTTATTTTTCTTGTTGGAATTTTTAATGGTTAATAAAATAATTTATATTGATCCAATCAAGTTCAAATAATTTTTTTAAACTTGTAGTGGATGACACTTGATGTTAATATAGTTTTTTCAAATATTAATTCATTAATTAAATTTTATTTTTTTAAAATTTTTTCTGGATTTTTCCTTTTTATTTTCAATTGGGTGCAACAGATGGCGTCAGTACGTTTTTTTTAACAAAGTAGGAATTAAGTTAAAAAATTTTTTTATAACCCGGTGTATGCTTTTCAAATGAGACAATGGCTAACAAATGGGCGCCCGCATAAAATGAAACCAAAAAAGAAACCTGACAGTGATTTTTTTTAGTTTGGCCCCTTTGGGTCTCATGTTTAGTTTACATTTGAACGAGTTTCAGCGTGAATTGTATTTTTTTACTGTGTTGAAAATGTCGAATTTTATGCCTTCCGACCACGATTTGCGGACAGCACTAATTTTTTGTTACCATTTAAAGAAAAATACTGCCGAATCGCATCAAATGCTTGTAGAAGCATACGGTGGCAATGCTCTGAGCCGTGCGCAGTGCTACAGGTGGTTTGAAAAGTTTCAAAATGGTGATTTCGATGTGAGAAACGAGGAGCGTGGCAGACCAGCAAAAAAATTTGAAGATGCTGAATTGCAAGCATTACTCGATGAAGATGATGGCCAAACGCAAGAACATCTTGTAGAACAATTGAATGTTGACCAGATCACTGTTTCCCGTCGTCTCAAAGCAATGGGCAAGATAATAAAGGTCGGTAGATGGGTACCACACGAGCTAACGGACCGTCAACAGGAAAACCGAAAAATCGTGTGCGAAATGTTGCTTGCCCGCTACAAACGTAAGCCATATCTCCATCGAATTGTGACTGGCGATGAAAAATGGTTTCTTTTTGAGAATCCCAAGCGTAATCGATCATATGTTGACCCCGGACAGCCGTCCAAATCGACCACAAGGTCGAATCGCTTCGGCCGCAAGACAATGCTGTGTATTTTCTGGGATCAGGAGGGACCAATCTATTATGAGCTTCTAAAACCTGGCGAAACCGTTAATACTGATCGCTACAACCAACAATTACTTAATTTGAATGATGCTGTAACGTCGTGAATAGTAAGCAAACAAGAAAATTTTTGTCACAGCCTCATTTTAAAATTAAAGCAGTATTTATTTGCTTCATAGGTTACTAAAAAGTCCAATAAATATGCCAAGCCGGGCGGACAGTCTTTTCCACGGGAGTTCAATCCTTTTTCCGAAAGGCACTCGCTATTCCCTTTTATTTTCAGGGCTCCTATCCAGTTTTCTCCTTCCAGGGCTCTGCATCAAGTTTTCCATTCAGGGCTCGATCTCCGTCTCACTCCAGGGCTCCTATCTGCTCCCAGGGCTCATCTCCAAGTTTTTCCTCTCCGTCCCTTCTCAAAATTAACCCCTTTTAAACACCAGGGCGGGTCCACAACACGCCCTCGTCTTCCTCATTGGCAGGCCAAAAAGGTCTGCTCCTCATCCCGGCCACATTCGTCTCCCATTTGTGCGGCAAACACAAACACATTCCTCGTCTGTCTGGAATCTAAGGGCGCCATAATTCTCATCCAACTTCTGAAACTCCCATTAATCACATCACCTGGGCCTTATAACCCCATTCTCTCGGCACCGGCTTTCATACAGGCTTCGCCTATACGTCAACCTATTGTCACCCTCTCTCTTTAGATATTGTAACTTCCAGAATGGATGTCGGCTTTTGTCCGAGGTCAGACAATACACAATGACCCCATAGCACGTGCTCTTGTCACCCAACGTCTGTTTGAGGGGCCATAAAACTTCACATGAATAGATGTGTGAGGTTCACCCCAAACGAAGACGTCACAATGCTATACTCGAAAAACGCGAGCAATACAAGAAACGGCAACACAAAGTGATTTTCCTTGATGACAACGCACCTAGCCACCTTGCTAAACCAACCAAGGACATCGTTAAGGTGCTCGGCTGAGAGCCCTTAACGCATGCGGCTTATTCGCCAGACTTGGCTCCTTCCGATTACCACCTATTTACATCATTGGGACACGCATTGGCTGACCAGCGCTTCACTTCTTACGAAAACGTCAAATCTTGGCTTGATGACTGGCTGGCCTCAAAAGAGATAATTTTTTTTTGCGTGGTATTCACAAATTGCCCGAAATATGGGGAAAATGTGTAGATAGCGATGGATATTATTTAGAATAAAGAAATATTAACAGTTTTCGCAAATTTGCGTTTTTTTAAAAAACAATCGTCTCATTTCATTTGCATACACCTGGTATATATTACTTGTTTTTATATAAATTTCCTGACTGCAATATTTTTTGACAGCCCACCGATCATTGTAAATTCATTCATTTGGCCGAGGAGCGTGAAAGGTTGAAGAGCTATAATTTAAAGATATAAGCCAAATAGAAATTTTCTGGAAGAAAATTCAAAATCCTGACATTTCATACTCAAAATATCTGATTAAACAATCCGAAAATCAATAACAGTAATAGTTGTGAAAAAAATAATTTCTTCCTTTTCTTGAAACTGTAAATAAATAGTTCATAAGTATGATTTTTTTCCAGAATGAAAATATACAGTAAATATTTCTTTAAAGTAATATTTTATATTTTATGAAAAACTAGTTAGAAAAAATTATTCTAGGAAAACTGTTTACCTAAAAAAAATTAAAAAAATTGCTGAAATATTTTTCTTCCCGAAGCGTTTTAATAAAAGGAAGGGGAGAGAAATCTCTTCACAGTTGAAATAAAACTAGGAAGTACGTTTGCGCAAACACTCGCCATTTCCTTTTTCTAAAAAATATCAGTTGTAACGCATTTCAAAGAGAAACGAATGAACATGTTTTAAAATTTTCGAATTGTTAGCAATACAGCGTTCCTAGAAACACGACAGAACAGTGAAGGAAAAAGTCTTCATTGGAAGTCGTTGAAGATACCCTCGACGCTACAATGAACAATCGAGACTTTCACAGCAGCATTACGCATGTCTCCGTTCATTACGAAACAGAATGTGTGGAATGTTGTTTTTTCTGTCCTCTTCTTACCTTGGGGATGTCTGAGGCGGCAGATTACCATTTTTGAAGGGATTCGCGTATCTATTAAATACCAATTCCAGGGGATTCAAAAATAAGAACAGCTGCACCAGATTTATTATGGAGCTGTTGCCGGCGTTAAATATTTAAATGAGTCTGACGAAAATGTGTGGCCGTTGGGTTTCGTGCTTGTTCGAGCCTGATGCGGCTGCCGTGAAGAGGGGCACGTTAAACCAGTCTTCCCGTTGGTGTCTTGTCGAAGTTAGAGAGGGGTGCCAGCTCAGGTGTCGTCCACGTCACTTGACCATGGTTCAAAATGACGTGGTCCGTTGCCAAAAACTCTCGTGTAGCTGAACAGTGCGACGTTAATATTCACTCACTCAACCAAAGTGGATTCCTGTGAAACCCTTTTTTAGTGGATCTCTAGTTGTGGTTTTCTTAGATTAATTTAATGAGAGGTTCTCATGAATTGACAGCAAGAAGTTTTCCGAGACATCTGATGTTTATTTACAAATATAATTTTTTTTAAACTAAACTATTTTCTGCAAAACCGCTACACAACTTCGCATTCCGCTCGCTCGCCTCTTTATATGTCTGTTCTGTTTCCTTTCAACAACTCGCTTATTATAGAAGGAGCAACGATCTCCCCTCTCATGAGTTTTAGAACTTCTACCATGGCTCATAATTACGAAGTACCTTGCTAAGGTTTAGCAGTACCCTCTCATCGTAATCTATACTAATAAAAGAAAGAGTTTGTGTGTTTCAGCTGTTTCGTCCAAATTAAAAGCAACCCAGAAGCATGAAACTTGGCACGTAGAAGCTATAGGTCACTATGCTATTAACCTCAAAGAGTTTTTTTTAGAAATTCGCTTTAGATTTTTTTTAAAATTCAATTTTTAAGAGATTTTCCAGCGAAATGGAGGTGTGACGTCTTAAAACAAGTCGTTAAACTGTGCGAAAATTAATGGTTTGAGCAGTTTATGGGGAATTGTTGCATATTTTATTATAAATATATTTATTTATGGTTGTATTTATTCGTTCTTTTCATTTTTTTTTACAAATTTTTTTTCGAGTAAATCATCGTAAAAATGTTTTTAAATTTTTTTTTCCGGTTTGGCTGGTTTTGTATACAGTAAATTTTTTATATCTTCCATGATTTTTTTTTCTATTTTATCCTTTTCCATAATTTCAAACAAAACAGTTTTGGAACAGTTTTCTGAGACCCAATGGTCATGCTATACAGATGGAAGTGGGCAAGATGTACCAAAATTACTATTTCAGGCGCGATGTTTTGTTCTAAGCCAAATTTTTGGGCCCACAACCTCATGCTAATTTTGTACCCCCAACGTGGGGGTTTAAACCATTAAATTTTAGTTTATTTTTTGTTTTTGATTTATTTCTTATATACTTTTTTGGGTTTGTTTTTTGTTTTTAGTGGAAAAACAGTCTAAGGGATTAGTTTTAAATAAAGTTCTTTTTTTGTTTTGCCCTTTTAAAACATATTTTTTTCCCCATAAAATGTGTTTTTTCCATTTTGATTTATCTTAGCTGTACTATGAGCATCAAGAAAGCTTGATTACACTCTTTAAACCTTTTGCTGTCCCAGTACCCCCATTTGTTTTTAAATTTAACTCATGGCATGACAGCCTTTGGCCCAAAAGGGCCCACGAAGGCGCCCCGGGGCCCTGAGGTGCATGGTAGATGTTCCGGTCGGGTGGTCAGCCCGACATGAAATTTCCAGTGAAAGCCCGGCTTAATCTCTTTATAACCCATGAAGGGATGAAAGGCGACCCCCTGCCAGAGGGGGTCAACCACGGACCAGTGATGTGGAAGCGCGATACGTAAGGTAAATAAAAACCAAAAAAGAAAGGTATTTTTTTTTAAAAAATACCTCCATTTAATAAAAATGAAAACCCCGTTTTTTTCCCGACACGCGGAAATTTTTATTTAAAAAAGCCCCAAAAAGGCACAAAAACGTTGTATCGAAAAAAAAGGGTTTTTCCCCCAAACTAATTGGGATAATCAGAAATTCGAAATTTAAATTGAATGCTTAGTATTAGCTACCACAGCCAAATTGGGCCACCGGATTCGCCCTTATATCAAAATAACAAAGATTCCACTATTTGAAAAAATCAAATAGATTTTGGTGGAAAAAAAAATTCGGGTAGTCCACTTTTGAGTAACGCTAAACAAAAACATAAATTTTTTTTCGTTAAAATTTTTTACATTTCTTTTTTCGGCTGTTTTTGGGAGCCCCAAAAAAACCTTTATTTATCTATTTAAGGTGACTTTTTGGTTTGAATTAATGTCATAATTTCTATTATATGAAAGGTTTTTTTTTTGTTTTTTTACTTTGTTTTTTTTTATATTTTTGATATTTTTGAGTATTTTGTTCAAATTTTTTTAATTTTAAAAAAGGGGGTTAATTTTTTTCTGTTTTAGATAACCTTTTATTATAAATTGTTATAATTTCTATTTTAGTGGTTGCGGAGTTTTATATTTGTTTATTTTTTTAAAACAACGAAGATTCTAACGTAGTTTATATGAAAAATCAATCAGTCAGGAAATAGCGCGATTCGTGAGGTGCCAATTTGGCTGCGATGGCGTTAATACGTAAATACTGATAATAATTACTTATCCATCACTACAAATATCAGCTGTTTTTTGGCGTGAATACGTCTTTAAAATTGCTTCCATAGGGGAGCAAAAAAAAACGAATGACAACGAAAAGGGGGGTACAGTTTGGGGTTTCATTTAAAATTAAAATTCTAACTAAAAATTTTTTCCCTTGTAAAGGTCAAATAATTTAAAGCGAAGTAAAAAATAATCATCGCACGCAGGGGGGGGGTCCATTTTCAAGTAATTTTTGCTGCGTATTAAGATTTTCATTTAGTATAACTTTTGACTCGAGAAGCTGAGTTCGTTTTCAGTTTAAAAGACGCTCTCCAAAATCTATCGATTGTATATAGAACATTAGTGTAAAAACTGACAATGAATATATAAGGTATTAAAATAAAAAATGTATTATCAAAAATATATAATGTCGGCCTGTAAAAAGCGCAAAAAAACTAAGTCCCCAAATCAGAAATCATATAGGCCCGGCAATCGAATGGTACCACAAAAACCCTTGACCGAACGCGTCGGGGGAAAGTAAAAAATGTCGTCCGGGATCAACGGATCCCTACATTTCGGGGGCGTTGAAAAATTTTAAGTGGGTTTAAATTTCTTAGACTGTGAGGAAAGGATCGCGTTTTTTGAGGGGTGGCCCCTTTTCTACGACGTTTGTCAACAATCCATTCGGGTATGATTCGGGTTTTCCCCCTTGGGAAAACCCAAAAAAAAAACCCCTTTTAATACTGTCCCTGAAGAGCTAGGGGCTGACTTTAAAAACTCACTGGACTCAGACAAATTGCCCACGTTCGAACGAATTTGTGCATCCACCTAAGCAAAAAGGGTTGCCCGCATAAGTCCCAAATAGTGCACGTCTATACTCTGTTTCACCTCAAGTTGGCAGCGTTGGGAAAGGTAGGGAATGTAACAATCCACTTGAAAAAGTAGTTCCAACTTGTTTTGGAATTTAAATCAACGCAAATGCACAGAAAATTGTTAAAAAGTATCATGTATTATAGAAATTGTAGGTTTAAAGATATATTTTAAGTTAATCACATCTTAAAAGCATTTATTCTTCAATACCTGTGAACGAATACAGTAGAAAACAACTACTTGACTTTTGGCTGACAACAACAATATTTAGCTGAAAAAATCGGTTTTCAAGATTACATTCTTCCGAAATATTCACTCCAAATCAACGCCATTCGCTTAGCAACCTAGCTTCATTCTTACGTAATATTGACATCTCGTGCGACTATCTTAATTCTTGTTGTTTTTTGAAATTTTAAACATGTCTAAGATAGAAATGTCACCAACCTCACTGTATACACTAGTAAAAGATTACGTTGCAAAAGAAAATGAAACATTTAAATTCAACGAAATAGATGAACTTGTAACAAAGGGAATAGATAAGGTCTCAACTCAAAAATGGACAAATTGCATCAACCATGTAATTAAAAAAGAGAAAGAGATGTGGACTTGTTGATGAAATTTGGGGAAATCAGAGTTTCATTATATTTGTGAACAGTGACTCTTCGGATAGCGATTCAGAAATAATGAGTGCTGATGACTTGTAAAAAAATTATCATCAAAGTCCTCCCGTTAGCGTGGTATGGTAGTTTGGAGAGAAGGATGCCAAAAATGTCGTCCTCGTCACTTGACCATGGCTCAAAAATTACGATGTTTTTCTTTAATGATGCAACATAAGTGTATACATAATCAGCTATTAAAACAGTTTTTTATGTAAACACTTATTTTGCATACTGTGGAGTGACATGTGGAACAGGGTTCTCGCCTCTCACTCTGGAAACTGTGCTTTAAATATAATATTTAATGCACAGACAAATGGTACCACAATGGTAGAAGAAAGCCCGTGCAACGCCGGGCCATGCAGCTAATAATATTTATATACAAAAAAGGTTGATTTAATTTTTTAAATCACCTTATTTGAGTAAATCAAATTTCAAAATTTTCTTAGACATTGCTTTTAAAAATATACATTATATAAAAATCTCATTACCTTTATAATCGAAGTATCTTAATGTAAATCTTTCCTTGTGCAATGCTTTCGTTCTGATTCTAAAGGCTTCCTACATGGAGTGTTAAATATACATGTATATATATATAATTTGATTTATGAATACCTGATAAAAGAGCAATTGTCCCTTTAAAAAAATTTTATGGAACCTTTTTACAACAAATACAGTTCTAAATATCAAAATATATAGTTTTTGTAATAAATTATTATAATAAATCATTTTTTTTTCTTTAAAAGTTATACTTATTGAGCTGAATATATAAACTTTGCATATAATGTTAGTAACACAATTTTTGAAATATGCATCGAGATATTTTTTCCAGATAAACTATAAATTTTATAAAAGATTATAAGTTTTAAAATTGATAAATTTTTGAAATTAATCCCCCAATTCTATTATGTGCTTCTGTATATCTTAAGCTAACGTACATAAACGGCATTTACATGTAATGTGAATAATTACAAACTGATCTAAAACAGTAATAATAGAAAAAAGATGATTAATTATTTATAAACAAGATAGAAATTTGTATTTTATAAACAGATGTAATAAATGAAATTATGAAACTAAAGATATATGAGCCGTTTATTTTGAAAGTGGCATAACTCATTTATAAAAATCAAAGTAATGATAGCATGTTAATTACAATTTAACCGTATTTTTTCATTAAAAAAAATACAATCAACATGTTGAGAACTATTGAGATTTTATTCGAGAAAATTTTTGCTAGTTAATCAATCAATATTTTAAACATATTGAAACGTAAACCCTTAAATATCTCGATAAAAAAAGGGGCTTATACTATTATTTAAAAAAAAACCCTTATACAATTTTAATGAACAAATTTTTCAAGAGTAATTTTTTTGCTCGCCAAATATGGAGAATTTTATTTATTATAGTCACACTCTTCTCCTAGAGTAACCCTGTAGCGGCTGTGATTTGGTCCGCGTACCCTTCCCAGCGCTGCCAACTAGGTGAAACGGAGTATAGTATCACCGCGACTGTCATTCATCCAGATACATCGGTTGCCCGTGAGTGTGGAAACAATGGTGCTGCAGTTACCGTGTCAATTGGACGATGATCAGGCGTTCAAAGTTTACATAAAGAAAAACATGATACATGAATCTACGTATCTGAGTGGTGTTGTCAAAAAGTCAGCGGTAAAAGCTTGGCTATACAATTCAAATTAAACTCTTTATGTCAGGATCGCTATTAAAATATCCCAAAAACATCGCTAAAATTATACCCAATTATGATCTTGATCTTACAACACCAATTATGATTGTCGAAGACTTTAATGCTAATGTCTCACAAGACCGCTTATTGCCCGGCTTCATGCTCAGCAAGTTCAATTTGTCTTTACATCCAAACCTCTCCAACAACGTTAGGTAACACCTGTATTGGTTTAAGGTTTACCAGAAATCTCGACGTATCCTGTATGTCGTTTGTGTCGTACTTTTCGTATCACCGATCTATAATTAATAAAGTTATATTATAACACAGTACTAATCTGTTTACTTGATTTCTTTCCTGCACCCATTAAAAGGAAATAGTTGCCATCATAAACAAAAAACATGGAAACCCGGAGGAGTGTTCAAACATGATTATGACATACATAACATAATATTTTATATAAAAAATACTACTCGTTACGAGACGTATTTACGTACAACACAAGGCCGTGTCCATGACACAGCCACACCCTCTTTTTTTAGACAATGAAATTACCTGCACTTGTTTGCCTGCTTTTATTCATACGTTCAAAATAAATAAATATTTTCTTAAAAAGAGTTTCTTTCTGTTAGAAAAAACTATATTGCTTTTCTTTGTTCATCAACACACGCATTCTAAATCTCACATACTATAGCAATAAACTAGAAAATTCTAGCTAGCAGTATAACAAAAAGAAAACAGTACTAAATTAAACTAATTGTTGTTAACGGATTGGCAATATTTGAAAAAAAAACTACCTTCCCTTTTTATCAACAACTGGTATTAATCAGATTTTCTACATGTTGCTATATTTGGCCTCATGGTTTTGATAACTGATAATTACTCATATTTGTTTTCATGGAAAGATAGTTAACATTATTTATCAAGAAGATTTTCACTGAAACTATGGATGTGATTGAATGCACAACAAAGACATTTTTTTTGCACTTTAAAATTCAGTGTTAATGTAATTTCTGTCGTGTGGCATCATGATTTGATTTTCTTTCTAACAGTTTGTTCTTCGTATAGATTTTTGAAGATTTTATACATAAACATTTTATACATTTGTTACATATGCATATATTTCTATGACATTTCCTTTGATTGAAAAAAATAGGTTATTTCTTTTCTTCCTTCATCAGTGTGATATGTTGTGGCAAAAGGTGTAATGTTGTTTTGTAGTTTCACCAACAGACATATTCTTGAGGACAGCACATTTATTTACTATAAACATGAAAATTTTTTAAAATCAAAGGACCCACACGGGTAATAATTCAAAATGTGGCCACCGACCTAACGCGCCGGTGCCGAGAAGCTATCTCTTATACACAAAAAGAACACATTCTTACCGGAGGGGAGCACAATGCGCCTCCTGGTGAAGGGAGGAAACACTACACCCCACACACAGGATTGATGTGTCACACATGATACTCAATCTGATTATAAAGCATAAAATAATATACATTCATATATCATACACTATTATGCAAGTAACTAGCATTACTTCACACATAAAAAAATATGAAAAATAAGTATACATTGCAAATTACATAGAACTAAATTAAGAATACAATTTTGATATGATTAATTATATCATAATAATCAAGAAAATTGATATTTAAGGAATTCAAAGAATAAACAACATTAATCTAAAAAAAATATTATTCGAAAAGAAACAGCATTTTTTTAAATGTAAATAGACACACAAATAATATAATGAGATACACAAAATGAGATAAAGAAAATAATTATTCACTAAATCTAAAATTTTCTTTTTAAAATTGAAAAGCTCATTTGTTACACCAATCGGGAAAGTGTATCAGCATGAGGCATTTTGACACCAGGACAATATTTGATTGTCACATTGAACTTTTGTAGTGCAAAAGTTCAAAAGTTTTGTAGTGCCCATCTTTGTAGCCTCGCAGATTGTGGTGCACTTTTTGTTAAGTAAGGTAAAGGGTTATGATCAGTATAAAATTCAATTTCAGTCCCGAATACCAATACTTCGAACTTTTTTTTAACTCCACACAATTACAAATGCCTCTCGTTTTATAGTTGACCATGACTGTTGAGTCTTGCTTAATTTTTGACTTGCATAAGCAATTGGGTAACACTTATCACCACATTTTTGTGACAGGCAAGCAGCTATGCCAATTTGCGATGCATCTGAATGAATGGTATACGGTTTATCAGGCACTGGAGAGTACAGCGAAGGTGCTTCCACTAAAGCAGTGCTTCTCAAACTTTCACTACTGGCAACCCAATTTTCAATCATAATTTTATCGCCCCCCCCCCTTGCACAATAGTAATGCGCTTTGTTGCTGAAGTTACCATACGATCTTAAATATAAACCGTACAAATTCAGAAGAAAGTATTAAATTTTGTATTTGTTACTTTTAAGTAATATATATATTTCAAACAAATTATATACTTTTAAGTAATACGATAATTATCATGTTATTTTTCGTATCTATAATTTTTAAATTGGAACAGATTGCAAAATGATATTTATTTTAAAATTTATTTCTTCCATCATCCATTTCTAAAAGTTTAAATGTTATTAGAAAAATAGTCTAGTCTATGTGTTGCTCTCTATCATATCCGTCACAATTAGCATTCTCGTGAACGTCTGCGCGAGTCAGGGCAAATTTTCCGACGTCTGCGCAAAACGTGTAATTGCAAATGTTGGTATTTTTTACCTTTGCAGACCTAGCTTATTCTACAGGAGCTGGTATCACTTTTCAGTGCGGCACTGTATAATAGGCGATACCAATTGCCACAAGTAATTTTGAAGTCCAGCTTCCTCCTCAGAGGGAGGCACCTGAGCTCTGACGATGCAAAATTGAACTTAAGAATTTTGGTAGCCAAGCCAAACGGGCACTTCAAGGGATTTTTACATGCCGAATAATCATACGACATGGCCGTTCATGACCACTGTCGATTTTCTGCATCATGAAAATCCACCGACATGGGCTGGGGTCGAACCCACAACCTTAGGTGCAGATGGCCAGCGACTAACCAACTACGCCACCCAGTCGGCACTTGCTGAATTGTAAGGAGAGTAAAACCAAGAGCACGGCAATGAATACAAAATGTAAAATGATTTTTTAAATGAATGCTCATATTATAAATAGATTTAAACGAACTGTGTGTGTGTGTGTGTGTGTGTGTGTGTGTGTGTGTGTGTGTGTGTGTGTGTGTGTGTGTGTGTGTGTGTGTGTGTGTGTGTGTGTGTGTGTGTGTGTGTGTGTGTGTGTGTGTGTGTGTGTGATTGTAATTGTAATCCTCACAAATTAGCATTTATTATTAATGTTAAATAATGAAAAAGAATGTAGAATTCTGATAAAGAATAATTGTGTTATTTTTAATACTTAAAACGAGAAGACTTCACAATGTTTTAACCCGGGAGCAGACGCGCATGCAATACTAATGGTAATAGTCGCGCGGGGTGACGGAGTCACCCCGAAGATTTTTTTACAATTATTTTTACTGTACACAAAAAAAAAATCACAATTCCAGTGAATAATTCAACGAAGAGAAGGAATACATACCTACTTTATAACTTTCTTCATTGATAATTTGAGAAAAATTCCAATAGAACCGAATTAAAATGTTTCTAAGGTACGCGACCTTAATAAAGGACACAAATCACAGAAACTTTTCACGAACGTTACAGGAATGATATCTGCAAGCAAAACTGTCATATTTTGTTCAAATTTTTGTAGTTTGCACCCCGCGCGAACGCTCCCGGGTTAAATGTTTAATCAATGTAAAACTATGAATGTTAATTCTAAAAAGGAATTATATAAAACGTTTTTCATCATGCTTTATATGTTTCAGAATACTCATAAAAATAAATATTGGCCAAATAATCCTTCAAAGTGCTTTCTGTGCTTTTCGAAATGTCATATAACTCTTTCGTATAGGCGCATTATTTACAACTTCCCTAAATGAAAAATAAAGACATAAAAAAGGAACGAACTAACCATATACCATAAGTTCGAAGGTCAAACAGATGATTTTCTTATCTTCCTAGAATGTTTCTCTGGGTCTGGGTTTTGTCTTTTCTCTGAAATAGTAATTTAGATTTAAAAAGAAAACCCAGTAAAAAAAATCTCTCATCGTGGGATTATAGCAAATCAAACAAAATGTGGTGTTTTTTATTTATTTATAGGATCAGATAGCTAATGAATGCATCGAAATGAAAGCTTTTATGTTTGATGAAGTAATACTAATAAATTCTATCAGTGTAAATGTGTATTTTTTATTATGTCAGAAAGTATTTTCTTACTTCATTACAGTAAATGAATTTTTTTTAATCTTTTATTTTCGATATGCTCGAGCCCCCCGCCAGGTGGGCGCGCCCCACACTTTGAGAAACACTGCACTAAAGCTTTTTAAGAAGATGAAAAGAGGAATCATGTTTTTCAGTCCAGGATGGAATCAGGTACTGTCTTTTTAGTGAGTTCTGTCAATGGATACACAAGTTCTGAATATTTAGGAATATATTCGTAATAGTAATTACACAGTCCAAGTACACTACGAAGCTCCTTCTTCGTTTTAGGCACTGGTAAGTTGTTGATATTTGCAGTCTTTTCGGATCTGGTTCATGCTTACCAGAACTGATAATATGACCCAAATATTTAATTTGAGTTTTTCCAAAGGTACACTTTTTGAGGTTCACAGTAAAATTTAACTCTGAAAGTTTCGTTAAAACAGTATCCAGATAAAAAGATGTTCTTCCCAATTTTTGGAGAAGATTGCAATGCGTTCATTTCACGCTGAAATGTGGCAGAGGCATTTTTCAAACCAAACCTCATCACCTTGAATTGGTACTGTTGCCGATGAGTCTTGAAAGATGTAAGATTTTTGCTGTCTTCAGCCAGGGGTATAGCCCAATACCCCTTCAAGAGATCTAACGTTGTGATGATATTGGCTCTTCCAATAGAATGTATGAGCTCCACTGCATTTTCCATAGGAAAATCATCAGACACACTCTCCGAGTTAAGAGCTCTGAAGTCAACGCAAAGTCGCAGGGTAACATCTTTCTTGTTAACGCAAACAATTGGATAGGCTAATTCTGCGTCAGAGTCTTCAATTAAATCAAGTCGCAAAAGCTCCTCTATCTGCTCATCATCTTTAATCTTCAAAGACTCTAGGATGCGATATTCGAACGGCTTTTTACGTTCAGTGTTCGGCTTTAAGCGAATTCGATGAGTCCCTACTTTGGCTATTTTCACATCACTTGTGAATAGTGTTCGGTGTTTAGAAGAATTGCTAGCACTTGTTCCCTCTCAGTCTCCTTTAGATCAGTGCTCCGCAACCCCCGGTCCGCGGACCGGTACCGGGCCGTGGATCAAATGGTACCGGGTCACCCGTTTCATTCCAACTGAATTTAAATTCCTAGTTCTATACACCAAATTAAAAATATCTGTGTTCCATTAAATTTTTTAAAAAAGGGGCCCCCAAGGTAGTGACATAAATCTTTTAATGTTTTAAAAAGCAAAAGAAAAGAAAAACACAGCAACTATTTTCTCTTTCAGTTAGCAGAGCATCTCTACTTTCTCTCGTCGGCTGCCCCTGGGTCAAAGCATTCCCTTCTCTCCACCCTATTGGGGGGGGCAGCATCTTCCTTTCTCGGGGATCCGGCCCTCTTGGAGCTCTCTTGTTTCATCCTCCGGTCGGTGGAATCAGATTCCTCGGGAGTCAAAAAGGGGTTGCGGGGGCGGCCACGCCTTAACCCTCAAATACACAGCTGCCGAATGCACGTGATGAATTTTTTTAAATCTAACACTTTCATTTCTGGATTTATTTTCTCCCCCAATTCATCCGCAATTAATATTAATTCTTCCTTTCTAGCTCCGCGAAACATGATTAGAAAGAATTATACTAAATGAATTAATTAACCCAGAAAATTTAGTAAAAAAAATCTGCTGAATTCGCTCAAAACGATGCAAAAGGATTGCCTACCTCGTGGTTCCTTTTGGATGTCTTGACTCCCTCGGGCGTTTGATCCTGTCGTTAATGCGACAATGTGATATGTTGTGGCAAAAGGTGTAGTTTCACCAACAGACATATTCTTGAGGACAGCACATTTATTTACTATAAACATGAAATTTTTAAATCAAAGGACCCACCCTGGTAATAATTCAAAATGGCCACCGACCTAACGCGCCGATGCCGAGAAGCTATCTCTTATACACAAAAAGAACACATTCTTACCGGAGGGGAGCACAATGCGCCTCCTGGTGAAGGGAGGAAACACTACAATCAGCAAATACCATGTTCTCATCATTACAGAAAAACAGATCAGATGCTGATCAATGTTGATCAGATTTTTCGTTGCATGGCCTCATGGTTTAATTTTGCTTCTTGAAATATTATGTTCTATTTATACCATTTGTGATCCAAAAATGTTTGTAGGAAAAAGATGCAGTTTGATAGGATTTTCTCATATTTTTCTTTGGATTTCTTTACAATTCAGTATAGAGGGAATTTTACGTCTCATGGCATCACGGTTTAACTTTGCTTCTGATAATATTTTCCTCTTTTAGTTTCATGAAAATCACACACACAAGTAATTTATACATATCATACTGTCCGTATATGATATATATTTCACTTATTACTATAATTACTTTTGTTATTGTATTTTCTCATTTGTTTGTTCTTTGCAACAGAATAACAAATATTTTTAAATGGAATATTGCAAAAAAGTATTGTTTAAAAAATTAATTTTTTATTAACAAAGTTTATTTCTTTCCTTGGGTTCATTGTGGATTTTTTCAACGTAGGTCTTTTTTATCTGTTTTAAATAGTTTTTTTTTATTTTTTTATTTAGGTTCTTACTAATTTAATTTTTTTCATTATTGTATTAGATCTAAATTTTATATTAAATGTAGTATAGATGTGTTGGATAGTATTACACATCTCTATTCCTCATGTAATATTAATTTAATGCTACAGCGAATTTAATTTGATGATTTATTACAATGTAAACCTATTTTAACTTGTTTTTTTAAAATTGTAATTTTAGTACTAATTTAATTTTTTTTCAGTTGAAGGCTTCCTAATATATGTTATCTACGATAGTATTTTAGTGAAAGAATTTATCGTAATTAATTTTTTTCTTTTGTTTATCTATTTCTTGTTATTTTACTCATAGTTCCCATAGCAGAAACATACTACTGGTAGTACTTTTCGGTCATAATTTTTATTTAGGTTTTCATTCCTATTTACCTTTTTAGCGTGTTAATTTTCTCTTACTTTCAAATGTAGGTTTTATGAAATCATTCTTTACTGTGAAGTAAAATTGCAATGTGGACTCTCTCATTAAAAAATAATTTTTAACTTTTGGATACACTGCCTTCAATGACGCTCTACCCTCTTTAAAATACATCATGTTTGCAGAAAAGGCTGAATTTTATTTACTTTATAAAATTTAACCCGTGTGAAGAGCGGGTACTTGAGCTAGTTTAATAATAATTTAGAAAATAATTAGTTGTGGTTTTCTCTAAAATTTAAATAAGATATTCAAATTAATTAAAAAAAGCTCTAAAAAATAGTGTTTTCTGAGCATCTGTTATTTCTTTTTGTGTTAAAGATGCGTGTTTCTTTAAATCTTTAGCATTCAGCTGAAAGCATGATATCCATGCTAAGACTCTTAACTATTTTTGAAAACTTTGAAATTTTTACAATTATATATACACAGTTACAGTGGATTCAAATTTTATATTTCTAGCTGAGACTACAATTTTTCACTTCCCCCTTTCAACTTCTCCATTGACTCCTGACATTGACAGGCCAACTTCCTTTAGCCAAGTGGATTTTGGCCACCACTCAGACTTCAGAAACTGTCTATGTCCACATCCTCTGAAGAGAGTCAGCAGGATTCTCATTTCCTGGAATCAGTTTTCAAGGGCTTTTTTTTTTTTATTTCACAAATACTGATCACTGTTTTTGCCTCTAACCCAGGTTAACTCTGTAGATGAGTCAGTGCAAAAATAAGAAGTGATATTTTCCATTTTTGATTTCAGATCTCATTCCAAAAGTAGCTTCCATCAATTCAAGGCGCGAGGATCGTTATTTTCTTCTTGGAGTAACTGGACATATTAACTGTACCATCAGAGATTTCACATCTCACAAATATACAAGCCGAATAAGCAGTCTGGCTTGCATCAACAAGAGGCTTAAATTCGATTCTGCAGTGACTCCTAACCGTCTTGAGATCATTTAAAAATCGTAAGCCTTTCAGTCATTAGAGAAATTTCCTTTTTGTGTTATCATTAACGTTTAAATCCATGGGATAATTATTATTCCAAGTTTCTTGAAGTAAAAGTTTTGGCTAATGAGGGGCAACATTTTTTTCTCTTTATTAATGCTGCCGGTTCTTCCAATTTCATTAGTTGCAAAACAATTTTTAAAGTTTCAGAGTCTTTATTCCATATCAGGCCTAAGACATTTGTACCAGAGCCTGAAGGCAGACATAAAGACCTCTTAAGACCTTCTTTCTTAATTCCTGTGGTGGCCTTCATAAATTTTTCTAATTCCGAAGGATTCTTCACCCTCGTGACACAATTGTCTACATAAAAACTGCTTCGTAAATTTTCCAACAGTTTTTCAGAATATTGTAATTTGAAAGTTGACAAATGATGATGAATCTCTACCACATCAATAAAAACCGTCCGGTTAAAAACTATTCACCGGTGTCTGAAGGTTTTGACATTATTTTGTCCAGCATACAGAAGAAATCTCTATCATTTTCATTGATAGAAATTTGCAGGAATTAATTACACCGAGTTCATGCAGTCAAAATCTGGCCCAAATGGTCTCGATCAAGCAATCGATGGGAGACACCAAAAACGGGTTCATTTTTTTATTCTACCCCATCTTTGGAATCTTTTACGGAATTTTAACTATTTTGATCAAATTTAGGCTTTTGGTTAGTAAACGAAATCTATACAACAGAGTAAAAATACAAATTCAGCTTGTTTGATTTTTATCTGTTCTTTTTCCTTCAATTATAGATGCAACAAATAAAATGATCTGGACTTATGAAATGGAGTTTGAAATCTCCAAGAATAAATACTGCTATAACGAATTCAAGTTTTTCAGATTCAGTTTCACCATGATTAGCCATTTTTCTACAAAATATTCAGATGGGTTCTCAAATTTAAGCGTTATGCTGAAGGAGGGGGACCAATAGTTAAAAAAAAGTGCGTGTGTGTACTTATGTACGCACGTAAGAAGTTATACTTCTTTGGCGTAACAAGATTAAAATCTTTCTAAAAATCATTAGCAGGACAAGCTTGGCGCCAAGGACGAAAGGCGGTCACGAGCAGAGTTGAAGGATACTAACCTTCAGTCAATCGGACCAGCCAAACCTGAGATAATCACGATTTAAATAAATTTAAATACCCCGCACACAGGGACAATGGGACCAATAACATTGGGGGTTATCAGACTATATCTGGAGATGAAGTGAACCGAATGTGACATCTGAGACCTGATATTGAATGTCTCGGCGGGAAGAAGCGTTCCTGAGAAAAAATTAAGACATCCGCCTGAAGAGCCCCCGAGTTATGGTCATTTTAAAATAATTAAAACATTTAAAACAATTAAATAAAATAAATGCAGGACATCCAGCAACGCGAAACTCGGCCTGGTTGTGAATAAACGAGAGGAATCCATTCGAACCGGTCCGGAGTCTGTAGTTGCAAAGAAGGCGGCGTTAGTTCAGGAAAGGAAAACGAAACTAACTCCCCCTGTGGGTACAACTGTGACGTAAATGGTCACGTACATCCCAACGATACACAGAGTAATGGATGATCACAAAATTTCATCCTCTTATCTCTATAATATCGTGACGCCATCAAAAGATCGAGCCCCATAGGAATAAAATTCGGATTCTAATTTTAGTGATAACGCCCCCCCTAGGCCCCAAATGGGGCTATGGTCCTGAAAAATATATCTAGGAGAACAATATATATATGCTCATAGGGAGAACAATCGAATCCAGCCGGTGCGGTCGAGTAAGGTGGCATAGGATTCGAGTTATTACTGGGGAGGCCCTGTAGGGGAGCACCGGAGGGGACCAATTCCACGTAAAGCTCGCGCTAATACGAAAATATGGCGGACCTCCAAAAATCAAGTCCCAAGCTCAATTCCTTAGTGGGGTGAAATTATTTTCCTGTCCCCATAGGATTAACATGGGAGCATGATATTTTAGTGCTTAAGCCCTCCCCATGCCTACACAATGGGAATAAAGTAGATGACTGGATGGTTTTGACGAGTGGAACAGTTGGTTCAAATCTCAAGTCCGAGACTTGAACAGGAGCCAAGATATTGTAAATTTAAGCAAATTTAAAAAGTTTTAAAAAGTTTAATACAATTAAAAACTATGGAAGAAATAGCCCTATGAGCATGAAATTATAATAACTGGAAGAGCAGATGGAGAGGAATCGAATGAGCCAGGTCCGAATGGACTGTCAGGCTCGAGTGCCGAGATATTGGCTAAAAAGTTGTAGAGGAGGGAGGGGAATGCACCGGGGAGGGGATGTGTCTCAATAGATATGGTTTATAACAATAGTTATTACGATTCGCCAAATATCAGTCCCCTAGCCACAAAAAAGTGGCATGTTAAAATATTGTCGTAAACTGATAAGCTCTGAGCGACCGAACGGTTAGAGCACTGCTTTATCATGCAGACGGCTCGGGTTCGAACCTACCAGATACTTGTTTTCTAACTTTAGTTATGACATTCATTAATTATTATTATTATGGACATTTGCAAATTATATAAATTGAATTTATGTTAATCTTCCCCTGGTGGTCATTATAGAACTCTCCACCAGGTGTGGATATAAAAGTACTGCAGCTGGATAAGAGTTCAGTTGTGGTGCCGCCCGTGTAAGATACTACGGCAAAATAAACCTTGTATTGATTAACATCGCCTTGTTTCTTTCTATGTGACAATATTAGACAACGGTGTGCGTCACATCCGTGACGGTTTGTGTTACATCCGTGACGGTGTGCGCGCGCATCGTAAAAATTTACCCTCATCCTTCTTTCCAAACGCGCAATTAGAAGTATAGCTTCAAAAATCTCATATAAAATACATTTTTAATAAAAACGCCTTAATAACTACTCTAGACAAGTTGTTCCACTACTTAACATTAATTTTTATCAAATTACCAGGAAACCTAAGATGCAGAAGTTTCAAAATTTTAAATTTGTCGAAACGGAATGATTTTTTTTTTATTATTAGTGTCACACATAGAATCAGGACGAGAGCTATTGTGGCGACGGACTTTTCGATTTTGAACCACAGAAAAATGATAAAGATAACACTTGTGAGCTGGCATCCCACTCTCCAAACTACCCCACCAACGTGATAACTTTGAGCCTTAACAGCTGGCCCCGGTATCTTATTGGTCATTGTCAGGGAATCGTGTCCGACTTGTCATGATTTAAAACCATGGTACTGCTGAAGACCCGACGTGAAGACTGGCTGATGCACTTTAAATCTGTCGGGGCTCAAAGTCTTTCCGTTGGGGTGATATGAAAGTTTGGAGATTAGGTTCTCAGCACTTGATCATGTTTCAGAATGACGAGTCCTCGAGTTACTTTGTAGTGCGGCCTTAATAAACATTTGAACCGTAAAACAACGTGGAGGCTCTTAATTGTGGCACCAGTCTCGAACCCACGGTTTGATAGATACCCTACCTGCCTTCAAGTACGGCTAGCGCACAGCCACAATTAATAAACAGTTATGTGAACATGTGTAAAAGTCGCAGCAAAAGCAAGAGCCTTCGTAGAAAATAAAATTTGAAACAGGCTTTAAAGAACATTTGTCCCTATTATAGATAGGGATGTTTTGGGTTGCATTAAAATATCAACTACCTACAAAAATTGCAATCAAGTTCACTATCAAGATTGCCACTGTCAATACGTATTTAAAAGAGAGGTAACTTTGTAAAATAAGGACGTTAGAAATTGAAGTAACCGAAGTGGTCCCCCCTTGGATAAGAAAATACACTTTTTTTTTCAGTACAATGGATACGAAGATGACAATAAAAAGAAAGTGGTTCTGATAAGAGAAAAAAAAAGCTAAATACATTCATTATTTTCTAAAAGTAATTACTTTCTTAGAATCTAAAATAATATAAAATAGATTTCAAATTCGCATTTACCAATTTATCGTTACATAACGCTCGCTTTAAAATATCTTTAAAAACTAAAATGTAGTTTTATCTAAAATAAAAGACAATGCACTATATATATTTTATTATTAAATAATTAAGTAATGAAATAGCAATAAAAAAAAATATTGCTTTAGTTTTTTTTTTTGAAAAAAATATATTAATTTAAATCCATTCTCGTACATAGTGAATACAAAAATTCTCACTGTTTCCTATAACTTGAAGCGATTACTTATTTCTAGCAATTGAATATCTCATTAATTATATGTAACTATAAAAAAAAGAACTATGGGAGGAGGGAAAGCTTTGTTTACATTCACTGCATAAAAAGAACTGAAAATGAAAATATTATTATATGGTAAATACATTTCAGCATTTTTTTAAATATTTTTAAGATTTTTCATTCCCCTGTTCAGTAAATCATTTTTTAAGAATAATGGTTTATGTTAATTTTTTTTTAAGAATAATGTGATGTGTTTTAAAAAACTAAGCACACATTCTTTATTTTATATATATATAACAAAAAGTTTTATGGAATTTAAAATTATAAAATGGATTTGAGATCTTCATTATTTATTTGCACTACGTAAAATAAAAAAAAACATCTAAAAAGAAAGCAATTTTATTTGATAGAAACCTCTTAACATTTTGTTTTTATTTTAAAGATTATTCTTTCAGTGGTTGCTTTCAGTAACTTATAAATTTAGAGAATGGTTGATAAGCGGAAGAAAATTTCAAGAAAAAAAAAAAGTGTATCTGATGTAAAATGTGTTATAAGAAATTAACATATTCATTATCTTATAATTTCCTTCATAGGATTTGAAATAATAAAACTGATTAGAAATGTTCATTTTCCGATTTCCGTTAGCTTAAAAAATGGCACTGTAAACAAAAATCTAGTTTAATTAAACTTATTTGAAATAATTCAATGTCAGAATTTTCATTGTTCACAAATTCCCGAGTTGTGTTCAGCGTAAATGGCTCAAAAAAAAAAAAAAAAGAGAGAGAGAAAAGATTTATGTGGTTACCTTCGAGTTACTTGTCGAAGTTGTCTTTCTGCCATAAGCTCTCCAAATTGTGAATTGTGTGGTAGATTTACCATAATTATAATTATTACTGGCAATTTTTTTTCTTTAAGTTTTACGGCCCCCCGAAACGGAAATGTACATTTTTTTTAAAAGAGTTTTATGTATAAATAAGGAAATATAATAGAAATTTTTTCAAAATTACAAACTTCAATAACTTTTTTAAAGAGATATTGCTATTGTAATGATTTCACTCAGCTCTTGGTTAACTATTTATTTCAATATGAAAATCGTCAAAAAAAAAAAAGGGTATATTCTTTTACAGTTCAATATAAAAAGGGGGTCCGTAAAAATTTCCGGGGTCTCTTTCGCACTCTCTTCCTTTCCCCCGTTTTTTCCAAGCCAGGAGACCGTTTTGCACTTCGGGGCTCGTTATCGCTCTTCCTATCGCTAAAGGGGACGTTAACGACCCCCCTTCAAAAACCCAGCCTCTTTTCCGGTTTCTCGCCCTTTTATATCTCTCTTTCTCCTCGTCATCCCCCTCTCATCTCTTTGTCGGCCTCAGTCCCTTCTTTTCCTTCTTCGCCTTCCGGTCAAAGGCCCCCTTTGATTTTCTTACCCTTCTGCCGCACCAAATCTTTCCCCCATTTCCTTTTCGCTGTCTCAAAGAAGTCCCGGGGGCGGGGTGCCCCTTTTGTTCGTTCAAAAGACGCGCGCCCGTCGTCAACGAGTTGGGGGTAATACACAATTTTAAAAGGCCCCTTTTTTTGACAGTCCAATCACCCGGGGGGAAAAAAAGGGTCCCCGAAACCCCGACCCCCCAATTACAAAATTTCCCCTTCCCAGAAATTGGGAAAATGCCTGGAATTTTCGAAAACTTCTGTCGGAAAGGGGGCAAGGGACTGTTGGGGGGGAAGAATATGCTTCGCCCGGCTGCCTCCCCATCAAGTGTCCATTTCATGGGACACTGGGGAATTTAAATCACACAACTGGCAACTCTGCGAAAGTTGTCCTGATTCAGTGAGACCATTCTCGGGCAGGAAATTTAAACCAAATACACAAAACAAAAAATAACACTAAGTCAATTCTCCGCGAGGATTTTGCCAGTTGTTCCCCATCTTATCTCTATTTTGCATACCAAAGGCTCATAGATTTAATAACAAACCCCTTTTAATCTTTTTTTACACATACAAAAAAACAACAACATTCACCCCAAAAAAAAAAATTAAAAAAAAACTGAAAAGACATCATTCTAATTATTTAATCCGTCAGACCCCATGAAGTTTTCCTGGTTTAGAATTTAAAAATTAAACGGTTGTGACTTAAAGCCCATCTTTGTAGTCTGGGTTTTGCTGCCCCCTTTTTTGTTTGGGGTATTTTGGGGGGTTGTGATTGGTTTTTTTATAAAAAACCCCTGGACCATCTAAGTAGTGTTTTAGCCTTTTTTTTAAGCCGAATATGACCTCAAAACCCCCCTTTCTACCGTGTATAATTTTTTTTTCCCCCCCTTTTTGAATTTTTTTTACTTAGGTATAGAATAGGGTGTTCCTCACCGTTTATTTTTTTGCGACAAAACTACCCAGCCCCTATATCACTTTGCGTCCGTCTGCAAAAAAAATCTTTGGAAACCCGGAGCAAACAAAATGGGTTTTTCGAGACAAATTTAAAGCCCTTAAATTCTGCGAACCCCTTTCCGCATATTTCATTCCACGTAATGCTTTTTTTTTAATTTTTTCCCCTTGAGGGCATCGGTCAAGGGGTGACGCTTTCCCCGCTATAGTTTCGGGATGTAATGAGCGTAGTACCCCACGATTAAAAAAATAGATCTCACTTGGGTTTGAAAAAAAGTGGGAGGGGGGAAATTTTTTTATACCCTTTTATCTTCATATCACTAGGAGATCTACTCCCAGAACCTACGATTTTGCCCAAAGGAATAACACCCCTCCCCTGCGCGATCTGCATTTTAAAGGGGTTTTTACTTTTAAACCGGCCGCTTTTATTTCCCCTAGCACAAGGTCAATATGCATCATGCACCATGGTTTTCAAATTTTGGGGGGAAAGATGGCTATGCCCATCGATTTTGGTGGAAAAAAACGACTCTAATTTTTCCCAAAACCCCGTGCCATTAGTTTGCAGAAGTAAAAGGGCGCATACTAAACTAAAAACCATCTTTTTTTTCGGGATATAAAAAGGGGTCCCCAAAAAAAAAAAGCCGCGTCCCTTTTGAACCCCGGTGGGGGGAATTTGAAAATAAACCCCCCCAAAATCCATTACCGTCACATATGGTGCGACACTAAACCCCTTTTTCCACAATTTTTTTATATTTCGGAAAAGGGAAAAAACTCTATGCGTGTTAGTCCTTTTAGGCGGCGATGATCTACACAGGGCCTTGGACCCCGGATATGGACTCTCAACCAGAATGAGAGGCGACGTAAAGTCAGATTATTTTCTCGATCACCCCCAAGTCCAAAAAAGTCGTTTTATTTCATATTTTAAGATGTTGTTTTTGCGTGGGGAACATGCGGTATGGTTTCGTTTTAAGGGGTTTTTTCCGAAATTAACTCGACATCCATTTTCTTTAAAAATGAGTTGTCCCTGGGACCGAGGAAAACACTTTTTTTTTTAATTATTACTTTTTTCTCTTTAATCTGATTAGTGGATAAATTGCCCCTAAATAAATGGCTCTTTTACATACCTCCTCGAAATGAACGTAGTGCTCCTTTTTTAACGGGTAAGGATTTCCGCATCCTTCTCAATATTTTCCCGAAACCTCTTCATTGACTAGTTTACAGCTTCGGGCATTCCGATGATATGGTTTCATAAGGTTGACATAAAAAAATTGTTTTCCCTTTTTCCCCCGGTAAATCTCCCCCACAGGGTTCCCCGAAATTTTTTTTTTAAAAACCTTTTTCCCGGACCGACCCAATTTACATCCATTTTATTCCGTTGGGAGGGAAATTACCATTAAGATCGCCTTTTAAAAATTTTCCCCTTTCCACGAAATTTCCCGATCTTAACAAGTCTTCCTTTTTGTTGGCATTCTTCTTACTGTGAAACCCCGGGGAACTTTTTTGGCAACGTTTTGAGTCTTTTTTACCCGTTGTAGAATATACCTACTACCGTTTCGCCCCGTTTCCCCCTTTGTCTAGCCATCTCTCATAAATTGGCGTTTGCGGGGTTCTCAAATTTCTTCCCATCACCAATTCAGAGGGGCTAAGCCCAGTGCTTTCATGAGTAACTGTGCGAAAAGGGAAAAATTTGCTGATGCAACAGTGTTCCCCCCAAACCTGCCCCAGATTCGACGAAAAAGAGCTTTCAAGACGTTTTTTAAAAGTTTTTGGAACTCTTTCCAAGCGTTTTTGCGGGTGGCTGACAGAGGAATGAACCACCCGTTTTCCCGGGAATTTGTCGGGTTGTTGTCAGTTCGTTTGTTAAAGACCCCGAGACCCGGGGATGTAACGTTTTTTGGGGGAAAACCTATTTTAAAAAAATTAAAAAAAGAGCGTCTATCACACGGGACGGGGTTATTTTTTCCCCCGGAATTGCCTCAGGATTTTTGGGAGGTTACACATATGGCCGTAATCAAGTATCGGTTTCGTTTGGTGGAAAGGGGGGGGCCCTACTGCGACTATGTTTATTTTCGAAAAAGCCCCTGCGATTATGGGAACTAATTTTAACGGCGCCTTTACTTTTTATAAAGAGGCTTGCCCACCCCGCTGGCAAGCATCACACGATTTGACAAATTCCCCCAATGTCTTTTTTAAATTTTGGAAAAAAAATGGGGCAAAACTCTATTTCCCTTTGGTTTTTTTTGACACCCAAATGTCCCCCCCCTTTATCGTGGCTCAACCGGGTTAAATTTTTAGTCGGTTTCAAAGGGGACACACAATTGTCGAATTTTTGTCCCCCCTTTTTTTTCTAGTAACCCCCAACCAACTTCCCTTCCACAATCCGAAATTCTCCGTCCACACCTAATTTGGCCTTTTTCCCCCCAATGCACGGAGGTCAGGGCATTTTTTGCTCTGAACCAAAAATCGAACTCGTTATTTGGGCTAACGCCTTCTTTCCGTCAAACGCCCGGGGTTTCTGTCATTGATTCATTTCCATCCTTTTTTTGGGGGGGAAGAGCTGGAAACCGTGTTTTTATGAAAACTCGCTCACCGCGTTTAAAAAATTCATCCTTCCCCCCTCAACCCAAATTTTTTTACTGGCGCTTCGCGTCACAATCGCATTTATCGTGTGCACTCCCTTTTCCCTCGTCTCAATTTGATCAGCCGGGGGTTTCCCCCAAAAGTAAGGTTCGCCCGAGGGGTTTTTTGCTTTTTCCTTCGTGTAAAACTCATCCACCTTTGGGTTTTTAAAATTTTTTTTTTGGGAGTGGTAGGCAGGGGACCCCGTCATCCAATGAGCTTTTGAGCCAACCATATTCCCCCAAAAAAATCGTTCTCGTTTATCTAACTGCGGGCGCGCACGGGCTACCGGACCAAGAATCTTCAAACACAAAAAGCTCCACGCCATTTTTTTTCAAAAATTTTTTCCCTTTTAAAATTTTTCCCAAAAGGGGGCCTCATTCCCGAAGTTTACTTTTTAAATTGGGGCCCCTGTTTTTGAAATTTTTTTTTTAAGTTTAGGGGAAAGGGTTTTATGTGACCGACTTCATTCAATATTTAAAAAATGATGGGTTTTTTTTTTTTTCCCAATGGTCTCTCCCATTTCCTTTGACTATTTTCTTAGTTGTACATTTCCGGAATCCCTCATTCCTATAAGATCCCTTGTTTGGAGTGTCAACTTGCTTATGTTTTTTTCCCCTAAACTGATTTACCTTGTTGCCTATCAAAATTTGTTTCCCCCTCACCTACTTTCATCGTATTTTTTTCTATGTAATTTTTTTTCCGCTTCGAAATGGTCTAATTTTTCTGCTAGATAAATCGCGGCCTTAAAAAATTTTCCCATGAATAGATAAAATGGTCCACCACCTCAATGGGGGGTCTCTTTTTAAATTTCTCGATCACTAACAATTCTTTTAACTCCTTCAAATCTTTTATTTCCATTCCGGCCAACCAATTTTTCCAAAAAAAGACCTTTTAAATCAAAAAATAAATCTGACCATAAAAATACCCTGGTCTTTGTGATGGGATTCAAACTTATCTCTAAAGGGACTGGAGTGGGTGGAATCTATTTAAAAAATAATTTTTTTAAAGTGGGGGATAATCGTTCCCTTTTTCCGGGGGTTTTTTTCGCTATCAATTCAGTCGATTCCACAGGGAGCAACGGAATGGGTTTGGGCCCCCCCTGTCGTCCAAAACTTTCTACCTTTTTGGGTTGCCTCTCCAAAAATTTAAAAAAAAAAGATTAATATCTGCATTTTTTCATCAAATTTAGGCACCAAGTCTTTTTTAAAATTTAAAACGGGCTATTTACCCCTTGCCCTTCTAAATCGGCAGACGAAACACAAACCGTATCTTTTGGGGTTGAAAAATCTTTAACCGCTCCCGCTCATATTCCCTAATTTGTCTTAGCTCCCCAAACCCTTTGGGCCCCCGCTTAGTCTTTCCCGTTTTTTTTTTCCTCCCTATTTTTTCTTTCTCCCTTTCTTTTTTTTTCCTCCCTTTCTTCATTTTTTCCCACCTTTTCCCCTTTTTTCCCTCCCCTACCCCTTTTAAACGTTTCTTTTCAAATTTTTTTAAATTTTTTAAAAATTTTATCCTTAATTTCTACTTTTCCTTAAATTCCCCCCCAATTCCATTGCTACCTCAACAAGTCACCTTTTCTGAATCTTTAAAAAAAAAGAAACCATAATAAAAACCCCTTAAAAAAGAAATACTACAAAAATTGAAAGAACACACACATACCAAAAAAAATACAATCCTATTAGTACAACTAAAATACCCCGAAGTAACTATGCAATAATATACAATAAACAACCAAACAAGAATGCTACAGTAAATGACAAAAACCCCATTTTTTACCAAAAAAACAATCCCTATTGGTATTGCCCAAAAAATATAAAGTAACTATACAAAATTGACAATAAATACTTTTTCCCCTACGCCTCTATCAATATGATAAAAAAAAAAAAACATTCTGGCCCCCCTTCACAAAATTTCCCCAAATAAAAAAAGCACACTTTCATACTAAAACAAATTCCCTTTTTGACTCTTTTTGGGAAAAAAAATTCATTGGGGCGAGCACAAAATTCACTTAGATTTCCAAAAATACTAAGTAACACATAAATAAATCCTACTCTGCGCCGAGCATAATTTAAAGAAAAGGACTTACCCCTCTAGCCCCAAAAGGGGTGCTGGCCTTCACTTTTTTTTGGTCATTTTTAAATTTTAATGAGCCACACCCCTTTTTTTCCCTTTGGCGAACTTTTAACAACACTGGTATAAACAGCCCCCACTCTTGACTGGGCAGTTTCCTTTTCCCTATATCGCTCACACAAAAAAAAGAGTCCGTCACACCCCGATTGGAAGTTAATCCTTTTTTCTATTCAGGCGTAAACCAGCATTTATTCCATTTTAAAGAAAACCCCCTGCCACCAGAAAATATAAATAGTAAAAGCTGTAATGCTTTCCTTTTAGCTCTTGGTTAACTTTTTTTATTTCAATAAGAAAATCATCAAAAAAAAAAAAAAGGGGTATATTCTTTTTCAGTTCAAAACAAAAGGGTCCGTAACGATTTTTAGGGCTCTTTCGCACTCTCTTCCCTTCCGTTCTATGATTTTTTCCCAAACCAGGAGACCGCTGCACTGGCGGGCCCCGTTTTTTACTCTTCCTATCGCTCAAGGGACGCCCAACGGGTCCCCTTTAAAATCCAGTCCTCTCTTTTTGGGCCCCCTCTCGCCCCCCTTTTTTATCATCTCTCTTTTTCCCCGTCATCCATCTTTTCATCTCTTTGCCGGGCCCCAGTTTTCCCCTCGTTCTTCTGCCGCCTTCCGGTCTCGGGTCCCCTTTATCTCTTTTCCCCCCTTTTGCCGCACCAAATCGTTCTCATTTCCTTTTCCCTTTTCCAAAAAAAGTGCCGGGGTGGGTACCTTTTTTCGTTCACAGACCCCCCGTCGTCCCCGAGTTGTGGGGAAAAAGAATACAAAATGTTAAGGCGCCCTTTTACAGTCCGATCATTGGAAAAAAGGGGCGAAAACGGGCCACCCCGGGTTTCGAAATTCCTTCCCCGCAATTAAGGGGAAAATTTCCCGGAATTTCACAACTTCTGTCGGCAAGGGGGAAGGGATCTGGGGGGAAAAAAAAAGGGGGGAAAAGATAAAGTTCTCATACTATATTCTGTAACTTAGCAACATTAAGAAAGGTACATTTGCCAACATATTGAAAAATAGTTTTATCTTGTTTTGGAATTTAAACGAAAGAAAATCCATAGAGGTTCGTTAAAATGTCAGGCATTGTAAAAACTGTGATTTTAAGAAAATTCTTCAAGTTAATCACATATAAAAAGCTCTTAATTTTAATTGAAATCGAAGGTTTGATTGATTGATTGAATATTAACGTCGCACTGTTCAGCTACTCGAAGGCTTTTGTCTACGGACCACGTAATTTTGAACCATGGTCAAGTGACGTTCACGATACCTGAGCTGGCACCTTCTATACTAACTACCACACCAACGGGAGAACGTTTCAGCTCTCGACAGATTTAACGTGCATCGCTGCCCTACACGGCGGGTCTTTAGTGATACTGGGTTCGAACTCGTGACAAGGCAAGCCACTGTCCGATACCTATACCACTCGGCTACCGTGGCCATAAAATTCTCATTTTGATGGAAACCGGTTTTCGACGTCCTTTTCTTCAGCGTAATTTGCAACTGTAGGAAGTGTTCAAGTTTCTTTTTTTAAAAAAATCAAAAGTCAGTTCAGCAAAAAGTGAATCAAGTCTCTGACTTATGCTGGACACTTGAACCGACAGAGTGGGAGGCTTGAAACGATGAAAAAAGAATCGAATTTTTCAGTTTCAAAAATAAAATATTAAAAGGCAGGGTTTAATTTTCTCGGTAACTAATTGCGATAACTGTCCTCATATCATCTAACCGTGGTTCAAAAGGAGACGCAATCTTTCGCCTATACTAAGGATGGGCAAGTATCGGCCACGGGGCCACATGTAGCCTCGAAAAAGTTCTTTTTCCATCCCGTCAAGACAGACGAAATAGATTAACAGGTTCTTTATATTAAGATTTTTCAAAGTATATTTGGGAGCAAAGTTTTTTTTTGCATGAAGATCATAAAGAGTAAATACACTCATGGACAAAATAATTAGCTCACCAAGAAATAATTGCGGGATCGTAACGAAACCTGGCATGAAGGTACATGTCGGGGAGATATGCAAATGATTAGAAATGCAGCGTGACTACGCATTACGTATACCGGTAGAGGGCGTTTAACGTCGCTCTCCGTGAAGTATAAAACAAGTAACCAAAGCTTGTTTGAGTAGTGCTGAATCGTTTGCAAAGGAAGAGCTGAGGCCACTACGCCGTTTTTGAAGACAATATGAGCAGTTGTCGTAGCTTGAGAGGGGGAGAATCATCGGCATGATGGAAGCTGGGTGGTCAGCTAGGCGAGTAGCTGGTCAATTAGGCCACTCTGATCGTGTTGTGAGGAATGTTGGGACCACTGGATCCGAGAGATGTCATTTACACAAAGACCTACGAGAAGACCACCACATCACAAGAAATGCACGCGTACAGCCAACTGCTTCATCGGCTGCCATCCAAGCACAGGTAACACCTTCACTAAGGGTCCCTGTGTCTTCTCGAACCATACGGAGGTACTTGGCTGAAGGACATTTGGGATCGCGGCGCCTGTTACGTGTGCTGCCCTTGACGACCACCCATCAACGCCTCCGTTTGGAGTGGTGCCGCGCACAAGGAAACTGGACTGCAGCGGAATGGAACCAGGTCGTCTTTAGCGACGAATCCAGATTCAATCTCAGCAGTGATGACAATCGTGTTCGTGTGTGGAGACACCGTGGTGAACACCTCTATACCGCCTTTGTTTTACATCGACACACCACTCCAACAGCTGGTGTGCCATTGCCTACAATACACGGTCACTCCTAATATTGATTCGTGGCACCATGACATCCTGCAACCACATGTGTTGCCACTCATGCAACGGCTCCCAGGAGCCATTTTTCAACAAGACAACGCTCGGCCTCACACGGCAAGGGTGTTACAAGACTGTCTCCGCACTGTTACTACCCTTCCTTGTCTGCCCGATCCCCATATTTGTCTCCAATCGAGCCTATCAGGAATCATTTGGGACGGCAAATTGCGCATCCCACGAGTTTGAACGAACTAGAGGATAGGTTACAGGAAATATGGAACGAAATGTCTCAAGACATCATACAGAACTTGTATGCCCGATACCCGATCGTATCACATCGTACATTCAGCGCTAGAGGGGGTTCAACAGGGTATTAAATCCTCCGCTTTTTTTTGTTTTTTTGCCTTTTTCTCTGAAATAAATTATCCTTTTTCTTTGATTTTTCTAATCATTTACTTATATCAAAGTAATCATTACGTGTGTAAAATTTTGTTTCATTTTAACGACTCCTTCTTGATGCGCTAATTTTTTTGTTCATGAGTGTATAAATGCAACATAAACTTTCAGGATGGGATGAGAACTCTTCAACGAGCAGATTTAGAAAAAAATGTGTTAGGGTAGATTTGTCTCATATGACAAGAAATAAAATTAATTGAATAAAACTGCCACTGTTTCCTTAAATTTATTGATTTTTAAGATACAAAAGGCCGTGGTAGCCTAGGGAGAAGGTAACGGACTTGTGGCTGAAGTGTCATGATTTCGAGCTTAGTACCACTGAAGACCCACCTTGAAGAGGGGGTCGATGCACATTACATAAGTCGAGGCTCAAATGTCCTCCCACTGGTGTGGTGTGGAAGTTAGGAGAGGGGGTACCAGCTAAGATGTCGTCCTCGTCACTTGACCATAGGTTCAAAAGCTCTTGATTTAACTGAATAGTGTGACGATGATATTCACTCGGTGAAAATGAGAATTTTCCCAGTGAGAAGGACGAACGTTTTCCCCCCTTCTGAAGTAAGAGGGATAGGAACAGAAAAGAATAGTAAATTTATGGTTGAAAAAGGGAAAGAAATCAATGTGGATAGAATTGGTCATTGTGTAAGGGAACTGCGGCCGTTTGCAGGTGCAAAAAGTGTCAAAGCAATCGCTTTGTGTGCAAAGCGGGTAATAAATTCTAATGAAATAGATGATTCTTTAGAATTGATAGAAGATAGGGGAATAGTGAACCCTGAAATTTTGAGTTGTGAAAGGGAATGCGAGAAAAAAGAAGATACCAGTATGACGTTAACGGTGATGAACAGCAGTTAACAGTGAATCGTGAAGGTTTTCGGAACCATATAATGGCTAAGATAGGGGAAGTTAAATGAAGGAAAAGAAAAAAAGTGTAAAGTTGATGTGGGGGAGGTTTGAGAGGTGGAGTTAACAATGCGTTTGCCTCCCCAAAACCCAAAAAAAAGTCTGATAGGAACAGTTTAGAGTTTGGATAATAGGTCTAGCTTTAGTTAAAGAATTTAATTTCGAGATAGATTTACCAGAAAAAAGAGATCGCAGTACCATTTATCGTCTCAATTTAATAAAACTGTACCGTAAGAAGCCAAATTTTGGGCAAATTTGGTTGGAATAATAGCCGAAGGGAATAGTGAAAGATTCCGAAATCTCTATTCGGAAAAAGCTATTTTATGGATTTTAACTTTCAGTGTGTTTTGGAAAGTCAACTGTATTTTAAATTACCGCCTGATCGAAGTAACTATTTAAGAATGATTAACGCTAAAAAGAAAGAAGGGTTTCCTTCATATCCTGGGAAGATTTCTTTAAGGCAGAAGGATAGTAGTTTAAATACGGGAAAGCCGTTTAAAATCAAAACTTGTTGTACATCCCAGATGTTAATTAATTCGCTACGAGAGGATACAGAGTATCTTTTAGATTTAGATAACGGGATGGGCAGTCCAACCGTACTCTGCCCGTTTTTTGGGTTAGGAAGAGTGAGCCGATACCCGTATCCAGGGGTATTAAATGTAATAAGTTTAGGAATTTGAACCAGGTGACGCGAGCCGAAATTTTTTTTATTAAAAATGGAAGGTTTTGTAGAAAAGAATAGCGCGGTATCGTGGGTCACTGTACTGGATTTGTGGAAGTGGTATTTTCGTCGTTCCCCATGATGAGTTATCCGAAGTATGCCGCATGCGTTATGCCATTTGGCATGCTTTTATTAAGAAAGTGAGGTTTAGTTTGTATGCGCTTCTTTTTATGGATGTAATTTAATCCACACAGGTTATAGAGATGGTAGAGAGATTGATGTATCACGAATGGTCGATATAGACATTCTGATGCAGATTTGGAAAAATCGTGTAAAGCAACTTTGTATTAAAGTGGTTGAGTTGGATTGGGTCGGCAGTCAGATCGACCAAAGGTTAAATTAGAGCCGTGGGAAAAATTTGTTCCATGCACATAATATAGACTTGGTAAATTATTGCATGAGTGAGGTATGTTAATTATATTCCCAATTAAAGTGTCTAATTTTCCTCAAAAACTAACGTAATGGAAGACAATACCATGAATTGTGAATAATTTTAAAGGTTAAAGCCGAAAAAATTTAAACAATTTAGAAGGTCTTGTTTTAAAAAATTCTTAATTTAGAAAAATTGTTTTAATGTTATTTGCAAAAGCTTGGAATTTATAGGTGTTTATTTTGTTTATTTAATATCGTTGGAATAAGTAGATGGGAATAAGCAATTCTTTGGATTTGTGCTAGGTGTGAATTAATATCTGTAGGTGTATGAGTGTTTGTGTGTGTGTAAGGTGGAAGGATATTATGTGTTATTGAAAATTTTTGTGTCTCTTAGTAAGGTGAATACTCACAGATGTTTAACACAATTGATTGAGCGATTTAATGTATTGGAATTAGTGAAATATTATGATTTGATTTAACTTCTTTGAAACCCTGAAAATTTAAGGTGTGATGTAACTTACAGAAAAGGAAAAAGAATCCAAGATTTGGGATTTAAGTTTTAGTTGAAAAGAAAATGTTTTATAGAATTTTGGAATTATGTATTTATTTTAATTTTGATTGTATTGGTTACTTGGATTGCTGTCCTGGTCAGTCTCATAGATAAGACAACCTTTCGGTGTGAAATGTTAAGAACTGAACTAGCCTGAGGCCAGAGCAGTCCAGTGAAATGGACCTTTTTCAGGGGGAAGGAGTTGTGACGTCTTCGATTGGGGTGAACCCCACCCTGTCAATTCATCTGAAGTCACCCTATCTATTCATCCCCAAACAGATGTTGGGTGACAAGTGCAGGTGGCCATGGGGTCATTGTTTGTTGTCTGGCCTCGGACAAGCGCGGACATCTGGTCTGGAATTTACAATGGCTAAAGAATGCCGGTGACAATAGGCATTCCTGTATGAAAATCTTGAATAGGCGAGGCCTGTATGCACGTCGTTGCATAGAGAGTGGGGCTGTGAGGCCCAGGTGTGAGATGAATGGATGAGAATTATGGCGCCCTTGGATTCCAGACGGACGAGGAATGTGTTTGTGTTTGCCGCGCAAATGGGAGACGAAAGTGGCCCGGGGACGAGGGCAGACCTTTTTTTGACCTGCCAATGAGGAAGACGAGGACAGACCTTTTTCTTTTTTGACCTGCCAATGAGGAAAACGAGGGGCGTGTGGTGGACCCGCCCCTGGTGTTTAAAAGGGGTGAATTTTGAGAAGAAAGAGACAGACGGAGAGAAACTTGGACATAGAGCCCTGGGGTGAGACGGACGGAGCCCTGGATGGGAACAGAGAACCATGGAGTAAACTAGAGAGGAGCCCGGAAAAGCAAGGGATTGTCGAGTGCCTTGCGGAATAAGGATTGACCTCGAGTGAAAAAGACTGTCCGCCCGGCTTGGCCCATTTAATGAACATTTTAATAACATGAAGCTATTAAATACTGTTTAAATAATAAAATATGGCTGTGACAAATTTCCTTGTGTACTAACTACTGACGACGTTACAACTCCCTCTCTTTTATGGTATAGCTTCTATCTTTCCTAAGATGCAAAGTTAACTAATCTTTTTAAAAAGGTGCATCCTTCCGCTTTCACAATGTGGCCCTCAAGCCAAAAGGCCTGCCTCTGGCCCTACCCATTGACCACGGCACGATTAGAAACGAACTGGGTCTCTTGTCATCAAACAGATGGAAGAAGGAGAAGAAAACTTTTTTCGAACGATCTGTAAGCCGGACGCATCACGTGCTATCGCCAGCGGAAGAGGTCAGCGAAGGACTTCCCTGGAATACTAAGCGGCCGAACACTTCCTCTCTCATCTCGGAGGCCGCCGCTCCCCTTCTCCGCCAAGAAGGAAGTGAAGTTGAATTCATTTCCGAAGTCCCGGTCTCTCCCATGAGGAAGTGGCAAAAGTTGGGTTTACCAAAGCAGAATGTGGAGGAAAAATTTCACTTCTTTGTGCTGTTGAAACTCAACAGTCAAACTAGGAACGTATGATCCAAATGGCTGGACGAGCCTGAAAAAAACCTAATCATCATGACACGCGCGTGCTTTTCTTATATTTAATTTTTATTTAAGCATAGAAAATATCTATGCTGAGAGACATGTTAAGAATTTATTAAGTCAGCACAATGTCCTACTTAGAGCTCCTGTCTCATTTGACGCTTCATTTGAAATTTCTGTACGTATTTTTAAAATACCCCCCCCACACACACACACCTATTTTGCTTATTGATTTCATACATCCATCATTTTTCACCCATTATTTCAATATATTTATACTCTCATATATACATTCTTTCTAAAAACATTACCTTGGTATTTGTTAATTTACCCTGTCATAGTTTAAATGCATGGAATATGGTATATCAATAATATATGCATATTGCTAGAAGATAAAAAAAAACTCTCATAGTCATTGTTCAAGACAAAAATTTGAGAATCCTTTCTTTAATACTTTACTTTAACAATCCAAAATGATACTACTTTATTTATGTTGCTACTTTACTCTAATTGTTATTGATCATAACAATTAGTGCCAATATTTTTTATTTGCATAACATCTCATTTTAAAAGCCCAAATACCAAAACAATACCTGTATGCACTCAAAGAATCTGAGAAACGGAACATTTAAAACGCGTGAGGTGGTCAACAGAAAAAACAAGTAATATAAAAAAAAAGTGAGGTGTAATTATGTACGCACGTAAGAAGTTATTCTTCTTTGGCGTAACAAGATTAAAATCTTTCTAAAAATCTTTTGCAGGGCAAGCTGGGCCAAGGACGAACGGAGCAGAGTTGAACGATACTAACCTTCAGTCAATCGGATCAGCCAAACCTGAGATAATCACGATTTAAATAAATTTAAACACCCCCGCACAGGGACAATAGGATCAATAATATGGGGAGGGGGTCGAAGGCGGGAATGATCTGTCCCGTTCTGCATATTTCTAGACAAAGCATTTTCGTATCCGTTCGTATGGAACGCAAAGCAAAGGCTCCATGACACGGGGTGTATAGCTCAGTGGTAGAGCATTCGGCTGCAGATCGAGAGGTCTCTGGTTCAAACTCGGGTGTCTCCTTCTTCAGGGAAGTGAAGAGAATTATTTTTCTGATATCTCGAAGGAGGAAATGATTTGTCCCGTTCTGTATATTTCTAGACAAAGGATTTTCGCATCCGTGACGGTGTGCGTCACATCCGTGATGGTGTGCGCTCATTGTAAAAATTTACCCTCATCCTATTCCTCTAACGCCCCAAAAGAAGTATAACTTCAAAAAATTTTAAGTCAATTCCTACTTAGATCTACAAAGAAAAATTTTATTTTAGCTACTTTTTATTAAACAGTTACAATTAATATAAATATGTATATACATAGGACAGAATCACATTAAGTGGTCATTCATTTTTATTATCATTAAAGTATCGCATTGTCATCTAAAGACAATCATGTATATAAATTTCATTTCAACTGAATACTTTAGCACGTGGAAAAAAAACCTTTTCAAGTTTTGACAAAAGTCGCCAAAAGAATCGCTAAGTAACCAAAAAGGATGCCAACGTGGTTGTATTTGTAATTCTTTAAATAATTAGTTTTAATCAATTAAAAAAATTTTATTAATTATTTTTATATTACTGTATTGTCATCCAAAATAAACCTGTAAATAAAATTTTAGCTCAATTGAGCACTTTAAAATGCATTTTATTAACGATTGAAAATTCCACCCAGATAAATAAATAAATATATATATAAATAAATATATAGAGATTGTGTGAGCTAATAGTAGGAATTTAAAAAACAGAGATAGAGCGAGATGGATAATGATGCGATTGTGTGTGTGTGTGGTGCGTGTGTGTGCGTGTGGTGTGTGTGTGTGTGTGTGTGTGTGTGTGTGTGTGTGTGTGTGTGTGTGTGTGTGTGTGTGTGTGTGTGTGTGTGTGTGTGTGTGTGTGTGTGTGTGTGTGTGTGTGTGTGTGTGTGTGTGTGTGTGTGTGCACGGAATGGTAACAATTACTTAGCAGTCCATTCCATTAGCAGTATATTTCCATTTCTCAAAATCTTTGAGTGTATACAAGTATTATTTTTAAAAAGGATATGTTTTTTCCAGATGAAAAAAGTGCCGATAATTGTTATGGATAGAAAAGTGTTGTATCACTTTGGAATCTTGACTAAATCTTTTAATATAAGGTGGTAGCATATTGTGCTTTTCTTTTTATGTATAATCAGTTAGATGACATCTTTTTCTCAAAACCCCTACTCAAACAAACTACGTCAATTTTTAATAAACCAGGAAAGTGTTTTGCTCGATTTGCAACTGTGATTAATAGCACATGGCTATGTAAGATTACTTTTACGAAAAAATCTCTGTGAACTGTGTGGTCACACAGTACCTAATGATGTGCTGGAGGATGTCATTTTTCTATATTTTCAAAAATATGCTAGTCATCCCTTACCCGAGTGATATGGAACTTTTTAAAAAATTTTATCAGAACTGATTATGACTCCCACGTTGATACCCTGTATTGGTGGCATCAGCAAATAATCTTCTCGAGCCCCACTGTCTTAGGTAAATATTTTAATTGGTTTAACCCAACACACACACAAAAAATATGCTGAAATGAAAAAAAGCCAAATGATGAAGATACATTTTTCTAAATAAACATGGCAGCATCCCAATTGTAGTGAAATTTTTAGTACGTAATTGGATTCTATTCCAATTTTTAATGAATTGATTTAAAAAATGCTCGATTTTTGAATTATTCATTACGAAAAATAGGAGAAATACACTTCATGGCCAAATTGTATTATGATCATCCCTTCAGTGCAATACTGGACTACCTTCTTCTTGACTTGAACCCTATGAGTTGTCGATAGGAGGTATGAGACCCTATCCAATGCCTTCAGATTGGATCCAAATTTGCAAATGCCCCGTTTGATCTCACCCCCACAGATTCTCGATGGAATTGAGATCCTTGTGCAAGGTCATGCTCTTTGAACCATCTGGGGACAGGAAGCATTGTCCTGTTTAATGTATCTGGCAGGGTACCTCATTATTATAAAAGCACGTACTTAATCTGCGAAAACATTTCAATAACCTTCAGATGTTCTTCCATTTGAATCAAAGGAGCCATACCTCTCCTAAACCCTAATATCTCCACCAGCTTGATGAGTTGTGGCAATGCAGATGGGATGTATTATGTTTTCTACACATTCGCACCTTGCCATCTACAGGGTGTAATTCAAAACAAGACTCATCGAAACACAAGACCCTAATCCTTGTTACCATTTCCAGCTTCATATTGAAATGAATGTGGGTTTAGTGTCAATTTACTGGTAAAAAGAAGAAATAGGCTGGATATAACAAAACGAGGCGATTTGAGACTAAAGTGAACTAAACTGGAACCCACCATAAAATCTCTTTGCAACAAATATCACAAGAATCTCACTAAATTTTTAATTTTTATTTCAATTTTCCATTATAAGTTTTGAAAACTTACTGTAATAATTTACACATTTATTATTTAAGTTATATATAATGTTTAGGGGACATAAGAATTTTTAAAAAGCTTATATCCCCTAACGGTAAAAAGAAGGTTGAGAAACATTGGTGTACATCATCCAAAAAATGTTTAACATAAATAATTGCTTACAATTATTAAATAACAATTTTTAATTCCAATTCTGGGACAACGGTAAGTCGGTGGCCAAAAGCATGGTTTCGTGGCAAGATTGTTATAAGTTCGAAGCCTAGTGCTTCTGAAGACCCGCCGTGTACAGCAGCCCAATGCATGGTAAAACTGTCCATTGATTGATTGATTGAATATTAACGTCGCACTGTTCAGCTACACGAGGGCTTTTGGCGACGGACCACGTAATTTTGAACAATGGTCAAGTGACGTGGACGACACCTGAGCTGGCACCCTCTCCTAACTACCACACCACACCAACGGGAGGACGTTTCAGCTCTCGACAGATTTAACGTGCATTGCTGCCCTACACGGCGGGTCTTTAGTGGTATTGGGCTCGAACTCGTGAAAAGGCAGGCCACGGTCCGATACGCAAAACTGTCCA
Source organism: Trichonephila inaurata madagascariensis (assembly GCA_019973955.1). Taxonomy (NCBI): domain Eukaryota; kingdom Metazoa; phylum Arthropoda; class Arachnida; order Araneae; family Nephilidae; genus Trichonephila; species Trichonephila inaurata. The sequence goes on along the minus strand of BMAV01027862.1, from coordinate 161,416 downwards.
AGTTCAAACGTACTCTTTGGTGTGGAAGAGGAGGCTGCCAGCTCTGATGTCGTGTTCGTCACTTGACCATGGCAGAAAATTACGTCCATCGACCAAAGCCCTCGTGTAGCTGAATAGTGTGGCGTTAATATATTTATTTACTCACTCCAACTCTTACTATAGAATCAATTTTTGTCTAGTAATCAGATTACATGAAATGTAAAGAAAATTATTAATCTCTAGGGACTCATTTGAAATCATAGGAAATTGATTACAGAGTAAATTAGCAAAATAAAACAATGTGAAAAATAAATACGAATATAATAAAAAGAAATTAATAAAAAATTCAAATCTTTTGAGTGTGTTTTGTTTACATTTAAAAATAATTGAACGAACACTCGGAACATGAATTTTAACTCCTTAGCTCCCAATTTATTAATTTTGTGAATTTTAATTTTAAAATCTCGAAAATGCCCCTTAACTCTTTCGAAAGAAAAGCATTTAAAATATATGAATGCTTTCAATAATTAATTAATGTGATTAATTTTAATAGTATTTAAACGTTTTTAATAGTTTAATTTAAAAAAAACATACACTGCTGGCCACCGTAAATGCAACACCCTGAAGGAAGCATGCAAATAACGTGAAATTTACAACATGCATTAGCGTGAGGAGATATGCAAGCTCTATTAGAATTACAGTGCAGACATCACGCGCATGCCTGTGGCGCCACCTCAAAGCGCTATTTAGTTTCTGGAGATTTCGACGATTTCAAGTTCCACAATTGTGTTTTCTTGTGGTTTTCTGCAAACGATCAGTTAGTGTCTCAGAAAACAGCGATCGCTTTGATCAAGTATCCGAGTTCGACAGAGGTACAGGTACCTACCGAGGATCAGTGGATTATCGCCAGAATCGGTAGTCGCTGGGATTGAAACCAAACGACTGTAATGCGGATATGGGACCGTTGGATGGTAGCGGTACGACGGACTGACGTGGTTGATCGCATCCTTTCACCTCAGTGTACCACTTCACGTAGTGAGCGCCAAATTGTGCGTATGGCAGTACGGATCGCTCAGTCACATCATGCACAAAGCAATATTGAGCCCGTAACGCATCATTTCATTCCTATATATCTGGTGCCGTACCCATTCGACGCCGTTTATAGTAGAATGGTCTGTCCGCAAAGACGTCCATTGCTTGGCTCCACTTGACGCAGAACTACAGACGCCCCACCGCCAATGGTGCGATGAAAGAAGCGATGTGGGTGACTGAATGGAATGAAGCTGTCTTTACGACAGCCCGGCTGCATCTGGTTCGCATTACCACGATGGTTGATTCGAGTCTGGAGACACGGGAGAGAGGATACTGAGCAGCTGCATTGTGCACCACCACACTGGTCCTGCACCGGGTATTATAGCATGGGTGGTATTGCATATCACCTCGCACTCCTCTAGTACGCATACCGGTGCCTGCTCAGCCAGCGCTACATCTCCGAGGTGTTGGAGCCAGTTGTCCTTTCTACCTTCAGGTCTTGGCCCCAGCCATGTTTCACAGAGGATAATGCGTGATCACACGTGGCACGCATTGTCCAAAGGTTCTTCGTCAATCTCCTCAAATTGAATTGCTTCCCCGGCCGGCTCGCTCTCCAGATCTTCGCCGATAGAAAGCATGTGGCCCATGCAGTTGCTCAACCATTGACTCCAGATTGCACCCCAGCTGCCACACCAGATAAACCTTTGGCAACGTGGAAGCTGCTTGGTCTGCTGTACCCCAAGAACACATCCAAAGTCTCTTGAATCAATGCCGAGGCGTGTGGCAGCGATGATCTCCAACAATGGCGGCTACTTATGAAGTACGCTGATTCTGGCAGGAACCACACTTCACAATAGTCTATAAATTTAATCATTTGATACTTGGTCAGTATGTTATCTTACAAAACAAATTTTGTTGTACTATTCCCGCCTTCTTGGTGTTGCATTTACGGTGGCCACACACGGGAGGACGTTTCAGCTCTCGACAGATTATTCGTTATTAAAGGTCACATCTAAGCAGAAAAATGTCCATGTTAAATCTATTGAGCTCAAAGTCCTCTTGTTGGCATCGTGTGGTAGTTAGGAGAGGGAAGTTCCAGCTCAGGTGTCGTCCTCGCCACTTGACCATGGTTCAAAATGACGTGGTCCGTCGCCAAAATTCCTCGTGTAGCTGAACAGTGCGACGTTAATATTCACTCACTCACCCCTGCATTAATGTGAAATATTTTTCTCAAAAATCAAGACAAAGAAAAAAAAAATTGTCCACAAAAGAAGGTATATGACTAACTCAGCAGCGCACACAGGAAAGCTCGAGGGGAAGGGGGTCCGGCGTCGAAAGTTCACCCTTCTTGTATCATGCTCCTTTTGATTTTCGATTTCGGAACAAAAACAGTAAAAAATCACTATTGAATGTAAATAATAACAGTAAATAATAAAATGAATCATTAATAAGAAATACTTGATTAAATTTTACGTACTATATACTTAGAATTATAATCAATCGGGAAAAAAAATCGAGGGCTTTAGGGGTGGGGGTCTGGACCCTAGGACACCCTCCTTGTATGGGCCACTGGACCAACTATGTTAGGAAAAATACAATCTCTTCTCTGTAATATCAAATTTAAATTATTTTAATGTCCCATAATAACGGTAAGAAAAGTTAAATCAGCAAACTTCATACTAGAATAGCAAGCACTCACTGGGCAGCTCAGTATTTTCTTCAGATATTTTAAAATACATTCCCCTAAATTCTAAAATCTCGCGAGTGAAAAAAGCTTTAAAAAATGAACTCGCACAACAATGCAGACTACACTATAAATTTCTATTTTTACTCATTTGAGTGTATTTAAAATAAAACTTCGGTTATTTGTTTGTTTGTTTTAGTCTAAAACAACCACATTTCCAAAAAAAAAAATTGAATTGTTGTTTATTATTATTTTTTCAAATTTTTTATTTTCTCGTGCGTCGTGCTGCCTTAAAGGGTCGTGGATAGTGGTCTACTACTTTTCTTCTTCTTACGAAAGTTTCTCTGCAATCTGGCCAAATTTCTGAAGACAACTGTTAATATCAAGTGCAGATCATTTTAATCCGAACTGAATTTCAAAATGATTTTCCATTAGGTTTATGTATTTAGGCACCATTCACCAAATTTTCATTTAAATTTAAGACGTTATAATGGATGCATACCCCGTCTTAAAAGTTGTGAAACAATCCACGAATATGCAATTATTCATATTGTCTTGTGACGTTTGAAGCTTATTAAAAATTAAAGTATGAGAAATGTTGGGAAAAACATGGTGTTGTGTGTGTGTGTGTTGAAATATGAACATATGTGTTGGGAAAAATATGTTGAATTTCAGTCGTCTTCCTTAATATCTGTGGATTAGTTGTGATAAAATTACTCCAAGAAAAAACCTGAATATTAGGCTTCGTATTCACGCATGCATGAAATAATTTGCTATAGATGATAAAAATTTTGGAGTAATATCTTATTTCGATAGTTCCAACAATCAAGAAATCATGAAAATGAAGAAATAATTAAATGTGAAATTTTTATAACATTCTTCAATGCCTTGATCAATTTAGTTGCTCGTGTCGCCATCTAGTGAACAGATTCAGAATGAGCAATGCTATCAAAAATATTAGAAAAAGGGAAATCGGTATGTGGCGTCATCTCTTCTGCAAAAGTAAAACAAGTACGAAAACATCCTCAAAAAAATCAATCTTAAAAAAAGATTTAATGTCATTGTGTGTATATGTGTGTTTTAATCAATTATATATGTATTTTCTCTATATATTCTTCGAAATCCACTTAGTAAGTTGTTGTTTTTTTGAGAAAATATTGCAAAAACAGATTTTTTTTGTAAATTTATTACAACAGATCCCCTTAATAAAAAATTAAATCGTACAATAAAAGCTGTATTTACTTCTATTGCTCCCGTTGAAGAAATTTTTCGATGGGAAATAAGTTTATTTTTGTTGGAAAACAATGGCGATAGTTTTATCGATTATTTTTCCTTATCAAATTTCATTATTTTCTTTTAACGGGCAATTTTTAAATTGATAAATTAAATTAGAATGAATATGGTACTGTCTCCGTAGCCATTCAACTTATTGTTGCTGATAGAAGCAACATTTTTTGCATTTATAATTGTCTATCAAGCAGTGCCGGTTTAAGCTCATTTTGGGCCCTGGACACAAAACATCTACGAGTCCCCTTGACACTAGACTCCAGCTTATCCGGGCCCTTCCGAGTTCCTCCGGGCCCCTGGGTGCCCACCCCATGCGCCCATTGGATAAACCGGCGCTGCTATCTAGAGAACTTGCATATTATTAAACGATTAGGCTTATACATGACTCGCGATATTTTTTAAAAATATTTTAATGGCACAGTTTTTTTTTTCCTTATGTTTTTGAAAAGCTTATAACTTTATTTGAAAAACCTTCCATGCCCTTTTCTTTACCTTTGCTTGAACACACACATTCATTTTAAATATAAAACAATAGAAGTAACTTCTTTCAAAAATCAAGAGAATGCTCCCATGAAGGATATTCCTTTTTTACAGCTTAAATTTATAAAAAATATTAAATTTCAGTTGCAACAAATGCTCAATAATTATGGAAAGGAATCACTTGCAGTTATTAAGAAAAGATAAATAAATTTGAGTTTTTTAAAAAAAAAAAAGGTTGCAGCAGAAAGTGAACGATTTTATTTCATTTGTTAACTGACTTAAAAATAAGTTTTATGAAGGTTGCTGAAGAATTTTCTTATATTATTTCTTTGTTATGCTGACAGTTTTATGTTGTATAATTTAAGTGAATTTTAAAATAATTTTTTTTTTAACAATCTCTCTCTATGTATGTGTTCGTGCAAACCCTTTGCATACGTAAGAACAAAGTTTTTACCGTCACCATACCCTTCGCAAAATAACCAAAGACTATTTACTTAAAAAAAATTTAAAAATTAAAAATGAAATTAATACATACCATTTTCGACATAATTAAAAAATTATTGTAGTGTATGTACACAAAGCTTTTTTCCAGTAAATAATTTTAAAAAATAATACTGTTTTGCTATTATTCGTAACCATATGATAAAAATTTCTATTTTATAATACTTTACTTTTCTCCTTTAGTCCTTACGTCACAAATTCGTTTTAATTTTTTTTTTTAAATATCAGTGGATACAAAGTTAAAAAATAAAGTTTGTATTAAATTTTTATAAAATATGAAATAATAGTTGGGGTATATTTTTAAATGAATAATTATACATAATTTTATAAAATTTATTTTTCTAAAAGCATCTTCGTTTCGTTTTACAAGTAATTTTAAAATGAGAACGTGCAGTTAATCAGACTGTCACGTAATGCATATCGTTGGCCTAATTATCAAACTACGTAACTCCACCGGTGTTACTGATTTGATATAGGAGTGCAACGCGCCAAGCGTGTTGTTTTGCGCGATTCCTTAATCCTGTTATTTTGTCTACGCCAATCCTTAGTGCGCGCCCCGCTTTTAATAATTTATTCCTTGGTCAGTGTAATCACTACTTTTTTTTTTTAATTTCATTTTAAAACTAGATTTCGAAGGGAGAGGTGGTGGCAAGATTTTAGCATAAAATAAATACAACAGAAAGTAATATTAATGTATTATACTGCCAGATATAAATAATTTACACTATTTTAAGCGTTCATTACACAAAATTTGTAACAATGTGGTACTTTTGCTGAGCAGAGATCCCGCGGGGAAAAAAAACCAAAATAAAATACTAACACTAATATACGTTATTCCCATGGCAACCACATTATCGCACGATAAAAATATCAAAGTAAACCATATTGTAATATTATCGCCTATCTTGGCGAACATAAACATCAACTTGGCGCCTAGCCCTTCTGTATCGGACCTATTCAACCGCCATCTGGCAGAGGGCATAAATACGTTCTTTGTATGATGAATCCCAACATACACGTTGGCCTGAAGCAGTACCACTTAGATCCTAACAGCCAAAACTGCATGTGACTCTATTAGAAATATTCTCGAGGACTGGAATTCCGAGTATAATTGCCAGTGATCAAGGCTTCTTAAGTCGGCTTTAACTCAGAATTTACGAAAAGAGTTGGATCTAGTCCTAGGTTTTCCTGTCCTGGATACCCGACTGTAACAGCGGACTAGTTGAAAGATGGGTAAGGTATTGGGGGCATGCTTCATCACGTTATTCGTGAAGATCCAAGCTGGGATTTGACAATTACCTTTTCTGTTGTTTTGCATACCGTGAAGTACCGAACACTACTACTGATGTATCATCATTTAGGTTACTTTATGGCAGAGAAGCTCGAGGGCCATTGGCAATTCTTAAATCATCCTGGGCAGGTGAAATACGTCTTCCGACGAACATTTCCCAATCAGCTGCTGATTACCTTCAGGAAATGAAGATAAAGATAGAAAGGCTGCTGAAAGGTGCATGTCACTTAACTGCTGCTCAAACAAAGAAACATGGAATTACTTCAACAGGGTCATCAGTGAAGAATTTTAATATCGAAGAACAAGTTGTTTTGCTGATACCAGATTCTAGTAATAAGATCTATGCGAAATGGACTGGGCCTGGAGAGATAATTCAATACCATCCACCATTCATATAAGGTTAAACTGCCCGACGGAACTGTAAGACATGTTCACGTGAATAAGATCAGGAAGTATCATCCGCGTGCACTTGCAGTTGGAGTTATTTTTGAAGATGACCACGAATTCGGAGAAATCCATCCCACTCACCATTTATCGAGGTCCACATCTGAAAGAGTTCTACATGAAACCGATCTGAATCATCTGAAGGAGACTGAGAGAGAACAAGTGCTAGCAATTCTTCTAAAACACCAGACACTATTCACAAGTGATGTGAAAATAGCCGAAGTAGGGACTCATCGAATTCGCTTAAAGCCGAACATTGAAGGTAAAAAGCCGTTCGTATATCGCATCCCAGAGTCCTTGAAGATTAAAGTTGATGAGCAGATAGAGGAGCTTTTGCGACTTGATTTAATTGAAGAATCTGACGCAGAAATAGCCTATCAATTGTTGCGTTAACAAGAAGGTACCCTGCGACTTTGCGTTGACTTCAGGCTCTTAACTCGGAGAGTGTTTCTGATGATTTTCTATGGAACATGCAGTGGAGCTCATACATTCTATTGGAAGAGCCAATATCATCACCACGTTAGATCTCTTGAAGGTGTGGGCTATACCATGGCTGAAGACAGCAAAAATCTTACATCTTTCAAGACTCATCGGCAACAGTACCCGTTTCAAGGTGATGAGTTTTGGTTTGAAAAATGCATCTGCTACACATTTCAGCGTGAAACGAACAAAAGCATTATCGTGTTATAAGAGAATTTTCACGTGCCTACATCGACGACATCGCAATCTTCTCCAAAATTGGGAAACATCTTTCATCTGGATACTGTTTTAACGAAACTTTCAGAGTTGAATTTCACTGTGAATCTAAAAAAGTGCCTTCGGAAAAACTCAAATTAAATATTTGGGTCATATTATCGGATTCTGGTAAGCATGAACTGAAATCCCGAAAAAGAACTGCAGTTATTAACAATTTACCAGTGCCTAAAACGAAGAAGGAGCTTCGTAGTGTACTTGAATGTGTAATTACTATCGCAGTATATTCCTAAATATTCCAGAACTTTGTGTATCCATTGACAGAACTCACCAAAAGAGAGTACCTGATTCCATCCATGGACTGAGAAACATAGTTCCTCTTTTTCATCTTCTGAAAAGGCGTTAGTGGAAGCACCTTCGCTGTACTCTCCAGTACCTGATAAACCGTATATTCATTCCAGATGCATCGCAAATTGGCATAGCTGCTTGCCTTTCACAAAAATGTGGTGATAAGTGTTACCCAATTGCTTATGCAAGTCTCAACTGAGCAAGACTCAACAGTCATGGTCAACTATTGAACGAGAGGCATTTGCGATTGTATGGAGTTTAAAGAAGTTCGAAGTATAGGTATTTGGGACTGAAATTGAATTTTATACTGATCATAACCCTTTACCTTACTTAACGAAAAGTGCACCACAATCTGCAAGGCTACAAAGATGGGCTTTTGCACTACAAAAGTTTAATGTGATGTGACGTCTTCAATTGATGTGAACCCCACCCGTCAATTCATCTGAAATCACTCTATCCATCCATCACCAAACAGATGTTGGATGACAGGTGCAGGTGGCCATGGGGTCATTGTTTGTTAACTGGCCTCGGACCAGAGCAGACATCTGGTCTGGAATATACAATGGCTAAGGAATGTCGATGTCGATAGGCATTCCTTTATGAAAGTTTTGAATAGAAGACGATGCATTGAGAGTGGGGCTGTGAAGCCCAGGTGTGAGATGAATAGATGTGAGTTATGGCGCCCTTGGATTCCAGACGGATGGGGAATGTGTTCGTGTTTTCCGCGAAAATGAGAGACGCAGGTGGCCCGGGGACGAGGGCAGACCTTTTCTTTGACCTGCCAATGAGGAAGACGAGGGCAGACCCTTTTCTTTTTTG
>BMAV01027862.1:131399-152848 GCA_019973955.1 Trichonephila inaurata madagascariensis | reverse complement strand
AGGAAGACGAGGGCAGACCCTTTTCTTTTTTGACCTGCCAATGAGGAGAACGAGGGGCGCGTGGTGGACCCGCCCCTGGTGTTTAAAAGGGGTGAATTTGGACGGAGAAGAAAGAGGAACGGACGAGAAGAGAAAACCTGAAGCGACTTGGGCGGAGCGGGGGACTTGGAGAGATAGAGCCATGGAGTAAACTGGAGCCCGGAAAAGCTATGGACTGACCTCGAGTGAAAAAAGACTGTCCGCCCGGCTTTGGCCTATTTAATGAATATTTTTTTGGAATCTAATAAATACTATTTAAAATATTAAAGTATGGCTGTAACAAATTTTCTTGGGTACGAATGACTGACGACGTTACAGTGACAATCAAACATTGTCCTGGTGTGAAAATGCCTCATGCTGATGCACTCTCCCGATTGGTGTAACAAATGTGCTTTTCAATTGTAAAAAGAAATTTTAGATTTAGTGAATAATTATTTTCTTTATCTCTTTTTGTGTATCTCATTATATATTATTTGTGTGTCTATTTACATTTTTTTTAAAAAAATGCTAATGTTTCTTTTCTAATAATATTTCTTTATATTAATGTTCTTTATTCTGTGAATTCCTTAAATTTCAATTTTTTTTTATTATTATGGTATAATTAATTATATCACAAAATGGTATTCTCAATTTAGTTTTGTGTAATTTCTTATATATACTTATTTTTTATATTTTTTTTATGTGTGAGGTAATGCTAGTTACTTGTATATTAGTGTATGATATGAATGTATCTTATCTTATGCTTTATAGTCAGATTGAGCATATCATGTGTGACACATCAATCTTGTGTGGGGGGTGTAGTGTTTCCTCCCTTCACCAGGAGGCGCGCTGTGCTCCCCTCCGGGAAGAATGCGGTTTTTTTAGTATAGAGGTGTGAGCTTCTCGGCACCGGCGCGTTACGTCGGTGGCCATTTTTGAAGTATTACCCGCGTGGGTCACTTAATTTTAAAAATTATTTTTTTAAGTTCATAATAAATTGTGCTGTCCTCAAGAATATGTCTTTTGATGAAAGTACAACTTGGCCACAACTTATCACAGAGAGTATATATTTAAAATTTAAATTACTCGATATTTTAAAATAAAAATATCAAATAATTTAACTACTTTAATTTATTAATAACATTTTAAATAATTAATAAGAATTTATTAATTAAATTAATTTAATAATTTGATCTGAATTTAAATTATTTGAATTATATAATTTTAACAATGGAAAATTTATTTAAATTTATTTTTAATTGACTACTGTCTTACATTAACTATAAAGAAAGCAATAGATTTCTTTTTTTTTTTTTCTTAAAATTAGCCTTTTCATTCAAATTCATGCTGGCAAAAAGCGATAGTAATAATTAATAAAAAAAAACAGTTAAAAGGATAGGATTTTTAAATTTTTATGATAAAATTTATTTCATTAATACAGAAAATTATCTTATGATTGCAATTACAAGTGAAGTGAAACAAATTACAAAATTTGGATTGTTCTCCAAGCAATATCGCTTCATTAGCTTAAATTACTAAAAAACGCTATTTTACATGTATAATTATAATATCTAAACTCTCAAAAACAAGTAATATAACGAAAATATTTTAAGTCAATTCCTACTTAGGTCAACAAAAAAATTTTTTATTATAGTTACTTTTCATTAAATAGTTACAATTAATATAAATATGTATGTACATATGCCAGAATCACAACATTAAGTGACAAAATAGAAAGCGATTTTCCATGCAGTTTTTCACTTTCCTTTCTATATAGCGTGTGGAACTATTTTTTTTTATTCATAAATTAAATTTAATTATTTTAATAAAATAGTATAGTAAATAAAAAATCACCGTCTCAGGAATTAAGCCCTCCCAAGTGGGATTTGAGCCCACTATCTTTGGATTAAAAGTCCAAAGTTCTATCCATTACGCTACAGGGGCACAACGAACAAGTTTCCTTTTTATATATGCTGTTGGACAATTATTTTTGTTTGTTACTCTATTTAATCATCTTTTAATTTAATTAATGAAATAATATTTGAAAAAATGCATTAACATCAAGTATCATCCACTACAAGTTTAAAAAAAATTATTTGAATTTTATTAACGATTGAAAATTTGAGCAAGATATATATATATATATACGTATATACCAGTGGCGTACACAAAGGGTGGGGGTCCGGACCCCCTCCAAAGCCCTTGATTTTTTTTCCGATTGATTATAATTCCAAGTATATAGTACGTAAAAATTGTTTGTTATTAATGATTAATTTTATTATTTAATGCTAATTATTTATTATTTAAAATCGACAAAATCAAAAGGAGCATGATACAAGAAGGGTGAACTTTCAACCCCGCGAACTTTTAATTACCATTCTAACTCAGAATTTACTTATAAAGATGTAAAACACAAGATTTATGAATTACAAAAGAATTTTATTATTGTTTACATAAAAAAAGTGCCTGGAAACTATGCTGCAATTTGTAAATGTTTTTATAATAATATGCTTAATGATCACTTTTTAAATAATGAGAAAATGAAATTTACAACTTAGGTATCACATATCCCTTAAAATTTGAATTGATATATATTTTTCTGTTAAAAATTCATATTAGGTACAGTTACGCAGATCCGAGGGTTCGTGGATTTTATGCAAAAACAATCACAAAGAAAATAAACAGTTCTTTAAGAGCGATGCGAATTTATTAACAAAAATCCAATCCTTTAAATACAGGATTCAGCAGCAATATTCACAAAGTAAATCTCCGAAGGTCTTCACACCTTCAACAGCAATCAAACACAATAACCAGTGTTTAAAAATACACGTAAGTAAAGATTATTCACAAGCACATCCAAGCTAATCGCTAGTCAAAACAATCCTCACTACTCGCTAGTTTAATCAAGACTCCTTGCCGTCCCGGCGAGCATCTTATTTAGAGGCGCGACAAAAACTTCCAGAAATATAGCCGCTCGTGTCATTAGTGGAGAGATCCACTACTTTCTAGAAGATTCCAGAGGGTTCCGAACTCGCCAACATGGTCGCCAATGACGCCGAATTGGCCGCCAACTTGATCGCCAAAAATGGTGCCAACTTGGCTGTACCGCCAAGATTTCGCCAAGTTCTCATTGAATCGCCATTATAACGCAAGGGGTGGCATTGCTTGTGAATAGTACAATTTTAACATGCAATAAACATAACAGGGAGTAATATAAATGCATTAAACACTCAAATACAAATTATTTACACTATTTACACAAAATTCGTAACAATATGTTTAATGGTCACTTTTTAAATAATGAGAAGATGAAATTTACAACTTAGGTATCACATATTTAGATCCCTTAAAATTTGAATTGATATATATTTTTCTGTTAAAAATTCGTATTGGGTACTGCAGTATCGAAAATAAATACCATACATACTCATTTTATTCTTTCATTCTCAAATTTAAAACAGTAATAAACTTAAAAATGAGTGCATTACATACTCGTTTTGCTGTTTCATTCTCAAATTTGATCCAGTAACAGATTCAAAAATGAGAACGTGAAGTTTCAATTTTGAGTACGTACTTGTTGCCAAAAATGAGTACGTGCGATTCTCAAATTTGAGTATGTTTGCATCTGAGCTCATTTGAGTACGTTTGCATCAGAGCCATTTTGAGTATGTGACGTATTCAAAAGTGAGTATTTTGTACTCAATTCTGAATACCCGTTTTTCGCAGTACACTTAATGATTTGAAAGCTATTGAATTTCCGTATAATATGGTAGATCATTGTACTCACTTTCTTTATTTTTCATAAATGAAGCAAATTGTCGATGATTAAGTCTATGTCCTCGAATATAATTTTGAATTTTTGTGAGACTATTTTTTTAAAGCATATATCCTATATTTAAAACTTTGGAGCATAGTACCTTCTAGTTATAATAATGTAATGAAATTCTTCAAAATTATTATTACTGTGCTATTTGCATGTTTCTTTTAATCTTGCAACAACTCCTTTAGTAATATCCGTAGTAGGCGCACCATCATACAAGACAATCTAACTTTTTCAATGTGGTAAATTATATTTCTTCAAAACATCTATAAGTACATTCAAAACACCAGCTCCAATGGTTGTATTAGAAATATAAATGGTTTCCAAAAGTTCTTCACTTATTTTTTTAGCTAACCTTGCATCCGTGAATAAAAAGGACTAGCTGAGCAAAATTTCGAATACCTGTACTTTTATCAATATTGCAATAAAGTAGGCTTCAAATGTTGGTATTGTCGTGCGTGAGTGTGTGAATTATACTTATTTCTCAAATTCTCTCTCGTCTATTTCATCAACTCTGCTAGCTACAATATTTCCATTTACACTTTTAATTTGATTTGCTTGTGCTGGACATAATATTTCCGCTGTTTTAAATAAACATTTACTTATAAATTCCCTTTCAGTAAATGATTTCGATCTGTTTGCGTGATTAAATATGATAATATATTTTTACAGCATCTGCAACAAATTGAATGAGTACACTTTACGGTTTTCGATTTCAATTTGGACTTCTCTTCAAGAAATTTTGCAAATAGTTTGTTTCATGGTTTGTGTCATTATGACTTTTAAGATTATATCCCTCCGCAGCTGAAATAGACATCGAGCATATTTTATTCTTGTTTTGGATACAATCGCATTTCCAGTTTTCTAGGAAATAACGACGTTTCTCTTGAACTGATCTTTTTTTACTCATTGTTCAAATTTTATTACATTTTTTATTAAATAACTTTTTAACTTAATATGATTAAATATAAAAATCCCCTATAATTCTCAAACGATTACTGCCCTTTATCTTAGCCGTTTTGAATATTTTTTTTAAACTTTAAAAAAACATCTTTGATTGCCTTTTGCTGATTGGACACTCCAAACAGAGAAAGAGGAAGAGAAATAAAAGTCACACACACGAAGAATCGGTGTACCATCCATAGTTAAGAATATGCATAATGCATTTCAGAATTTAATTAAAAGTAATTTATTTTAATAAAATCAAATGAAAACGCATAATAAAATATAAAAGAATATTTTTTTTTATCTAAAGGCCATTTCTGTTATCAAAAAGGATTTTTTTTAAAACAAAAACAAGTAACAGGCAAATATATTGTAGATTTATATGTTTAGAAAGTTCACCTCAAATAAATTTCAAAATGAAAAAACTTTTAAAATCTGATATTTAAATTTTTTTAAAAAGAGTCGGCGGGCCGCAACTTACGTACTGGTGGGCCGTATGCGGCTCGCGTGTTTGACGCTCCTGCTTTAGAGCAACTTTCCATTTTTTGTGCAGAAAATGCCACCCTATTAGCATGGCGGAATTTGCGCAAAAAATAAAATAAATGGTTTTATTATAATTTAATTTCAAATTTCTTCGTTGTGTGTATTTTCTTATCTTGATTGTGTTTCAGATACAATGTGTTAAACTATTAATTATTAAACGAACAAATTATTTTATGTAAAAAGAGAATCACACGACCCCTCTAATTTAACTCCCTCATGTTTGGGGGTATATATGTTGTACCAACTAGTTCTTATTCGTTTATTATAGGGTGGTACATAAGACTTACTACTTGTTTGATTGCCTCAGAAACTGATGCTATAGGGTGTATGTAAACTTGTGGGTTCTTTTTCTGATCGGTGTCGTGTTCGAATTGTGAAAAAATAACTTCAGTCAGAATTTTGTCCCTCTGTTTTATTTCACTCCTTCTATGGGATATCTCATTAAAAAAAAAAAAGAAAAATATTAAGATGATACAAGATTGCAACCCATCGTCCAGCAGACTTTCTTCCTACCGCCACGTTTTTTTGTGGCTCGCCACCACTGCACTTTCCTCCCCTGGTTCCGGTCCGGTCTCGTCTCTCCCCGTCGTTGCCAGGTCCTCCTCTATATATAGTCGGCCCGCTGCCAGATCTCGTGTGTATGGTTCGGCCTGTTGCCAGGTGCAGGCAGTAGATCCTTACAGGGTATATTCTCTAAACCACCTCAGAGGTCAACTTCTAGTAGTTCAACTTAAGTTTCCAACAGATGTCAGAAGCTAATTGTTTGCAATGGGTTTATGCAGTACTTCATTCTTTGATCAGCTGTGAGTCTTTTGAGTTATATTTTTGGAAGTTGTGTATTTTTAGGTGTAAATGAAAAGGATTCTCGTGATGTTTGATACAAATCAGGAAAGTACATATATTATGTAACAATTAGTCAATATTACAATAATTAGTACCTCACACATGCATTGCTAGTATAAAAATACTCAAACTCACACACACAACTCTAACTCAGTAGCGCAACAACCCATGAGGGACAAGGCGTACTGTCTCTATTGTATAAAAATATGAGAGTCAAAAAAAATGTACCACCACATTATTGAAGGCCATCTTCTTTACAAATACAAAATGCATTAAGTTATTTTTTCGCAATAATGGACATGTTTATAGTGCCAGATAGATTTATTGTAAGTTACATTTTTTTAAAAAATAATAGTAGTATTTATTGAATAATTGTACGTACACACACACACAAAATTACATAAATGTCCTGAATGAACTATCGCTCGTGTTCAGGAAAAAATAAATATTTGGCTAAATATAAAATCTAGATAAAATAAAATAATGTACAGAATAGAATATTTAAAATTAAAACTAACATTAGGTAAAAATTAGGACTAAACTAAAATTAAACTTACAACATTAGATTAGGAAAAACTGAAAATGTTTTTAATATATTGAATGAATATTAGTATAAGAGGAAGAAGTGTATTTATTTCTTTTCCCAAGTTTAAAGCAATCCAAGTTAGTACAGAATGGATTTGTTGTATCTCCAAAGTTCCAGTGGGCTGAGGGAAGAAAAAATCATGTTTCTAGAACTATCATGCTGCTTGGAGCGCGGTGGAATAATATGTACCACCTATTTTTTAAGACTTTGGACACGCTTTATTTCAAAAAGTGTTTAATATTATTAGTATGCACCAGCTTTTATTCAGTAATTAATTACAGCTTTGTGAGGTTTATCTAAAATATTAGTAATTATTTACCTCTAGTGCATTATTTTTGTCAAAAATTCAGCGCATGAAAGAGTTAAGAAACACTGCTTTAAAATGAGACAGTATAATAAATACTGATACAATGCTAGAAGACGTTACTAAAGCCTAATGGATGCGCATGACAGAATGTCAGCATTTGACGAAGAAAACATTTTAAATAGTAATTAGATATTTATTAAACAGTAAGTTTTGAATGAGTTTCTGAATCGAACAAAAATTTAAATCGATGGTACTATACTTCTCATAAACGAAGAAAAGTGATCCGAGTGACTAAATTTGTGCATTTCCCTCTTTTTGTTCTCTCTCTCTGTTCTTAAATATTCTAATATACGAGGGATAACGAAATTATTTTATTACGTAACACGAAGCATTGTTGAAGCAAGCCAACATTTTGCTGCGGTTCAACAACCCAACGAGATGTCCGAGGGCGCGGAGTCCTTTTTAGCAGCGAACACTCCACCCAGAAGTCACGCTGGGAATCCTGCTGCAGCAGAGAGCAAAAGTTCTGTCCGACCCCCAGTGGCTGGCCCGACTAATCCGCCATGATTTGCGGACAACAGGACACGCATACCTAAACAACAAAAAAGGTTCCTCCGCTCAGTCCAGTTAAAAGAGAACCCTATTATGTTCCTTTTGTTGTTCTTATTCCATGTTCGGAAATCACCGCAATGAATCAATCACCCTGCGCGACGAAATTGCCTGCGGTACCCCCCGTCGTCGAAGACAGGACAAGATTTATGGCAAAAAAGCATTTATTTTTTCTTGTAGCACACGTCTCATTTTTCTTCTTACATATATATATATATAATCTCAGTGAAAGCACGATATATATATATTATTTTGTTCTTGGATGATTATTATTTCGTCCATTTCTCGTGTTGTTGTCGACTTCTGTTGGCCTTCCTCCTTCTGTTGTTTACGACACGCGACCCGCTGCGATGACTCGGTCGAGTCATGTCATTGGATTCGATTCTTGCGATGGATGATCGCGTAGAGCTATCATTCTTCTGCGCTGCAGAGTCTGGGAACAACAGCTGTTGGACGAGAGGAAGTCCTTCTTTCCCTTTCTCCTCATGAAATTAAGTAGAAATTTAAACCGGTGGGGGGAGAAAATACAGAATTTTTATTTCTTCCTATCAAAAGATATGTGTTGAATATAAGAGTAACGCTGGCTTTAATTTTAACAATATCTATGTCTTTTTGAGGAATCATCTTTTCAGCGTTACGTTTGCAACGAAAGGAAAAATAAACAGCAAAATTCGTCGAACAAATCTGTATAGCCCAGGGGAAGACCGATTTTATTGATCCGTTATTTATGAATTTCGTACTTTGAAGCAACACAGTCTATTGGCAATGGACCTCATTATTTGGAGCCTCGGTCAAGTGACGAGAACGACGCTTGAGCTGGCATCCAACTGCGCAAATTTTGTACAGATTTTGCGCTTCGACAGATTTAACGATCATTGACCCTCTCTATAAGAGGGAGGTGCCAGCTTAGTGTCGACCTCGTCACTTGAATGAGGTTCGTCGCCAATAGCTCACCTTTATAGAGCGACGTTAATGTAACTGTAGACAGATTGAACGAGCATTACAAGGAGCCTCTTCAACCCGTGTCATGAATGGCTCGCTCAAGGCCCATCATTTGAATCGGAGGATAAATGGCTTTGTCTGCTTTTTGTCGTAAAAAAACGACATTTGTTCAGTTATTCTTGTTATTGAGAGAGAGAGAGAAAACATTTTATTGATATCCATCTCTATATATAAAGGAGACTCCCTCACTCGTCACGCTATCTCAGGAACTATTAAACCTACAGACTTGAAATTTACTAGGCATCTTCCTTTCATGAAGTAGAAATCCGCTAGGAACGCATTTTGCGAAATCGAACCCCAAGGGACGTTGGTGTAATGTGGCAGTTAGGAGAAGTGGTGCCAGCTAAGGTGTCGTCCTCGTCACTTGACTATGGTTCAAAATGACGAGGTTTGTCGCCAAAAGCCATCGTGTAGCTTGACAGTGCGACGTCAGTATTCACTCACTCTCTTAGCTCTGTTCACTCGAGAGATGAATGGCTTCTTGATTGTAACTTGGCCATGATAGTCATCATTATTCAGTTATTTTCGAATTGTGTGGTTGCAATATCCAAGCAACACATGTAGCTATTTGTGAAGCTTATAGTCTTGGGCTTATTTTTATAGAGCGTATTATATATGGCAAGATTCTCTCATAGACGGGCAGCCGGATATTGGCTTGGACGTTAAATTTTTAGTTGATTTGTAGTTTATGAACATTTTTTGAATCAGTGAATGTCTGCTATTAACAGTTTCAGCAATTACTTAAAAAAATTTCCCCTTTTTTGAAGATCTATGATGATTTTTCTTTCGATAATATATGGATTTTTTTCTCTTACCTGACATGGAATTGCACAAGCTTTCAAATCCTAAATAAATCGTAAAAGAAGCTTATAATTACACGATTTAGTGCAACTATTTTACACAATAAAGGTGTTTCTATTTTGTAAGTGTGTGCAGACTTTTGGCGCGGAATGTTGGTGATTATTTGGTGGTCGTTCTTGTTTTTTCATGTTAAGGTGAATTTTGTAACGGTTATTTGAATAAGGAAATTTTGAAGAATGTCTGACAGGTATGTTGGTTTTCTAAAGCGAGATTATAGCATAAACACGTCAGATGATTTACTGTACTCAGACTTTCAGAGGTTTTCAAGTGTATATATTTGCATAAGAAAACATTATGTATTCATACATCATTATGAAATACCCAGCGAAGTGGTTGGTTACGGCTAGTTTGAGATAAAATTTACTTGAAAGAACGAATTTTTCTAAAATTAGAATTTTATCTTTAACACGCAAAGTATTTGAATCTGACTTGCATTTAACGTTTTTGAAACCAAATCTGTAACACCCTCTCTTCCAGATGTAGTCTTGTAAAACAAAAACCTCCCCTTCTTACTTAAATTTTCTGACATTATTATTATTATTTATTTATTTATTTTTACTGTCGTGTGGCCCACGGATCATGGTAAATTGATTGATGTGGCCCTCGAACGTTCAAGGACCCCTTCCCTACTCGATCGAAGCAATGCTGGTCACTAGTTCTTGACCCTGTCCACTCGGTTACCGTTGTCCTTTTTGTTTCCGCTCAGGTAATTTATGAAAATTCTCTCAAGGGGACACACAGAGCTCCATTAGCAAAGGTATTGGAGAACTAATGCTCGTCTTAATTTGGGGATCCTTTTGGTCATGGTGACGATCTTGTGCCACTAAAGACCCGCCGTGTAGAGGGGCACATTAAATCTGCCATGGTTCAAAGTCTTCCCTTTAACTTGGTTTTGGAAGTGTGGATAGGGGGTCAATTGTCATCCTCGTCATTCGACGATGGCTCAGAATTACGAGAACCGTCATTAATAGCTCTCGTGTTGTTTTATAGTGTGACGTAAATTAAAATCAAATGGAATGTAGCCCAAAGGGGACTCTGCGTCGGATTTTTGTCTTATACTCTATTTTATATATATTAAAGGAGCAATTCAAAACAATCTTTCATATTTTACGTGCATATCTTTCAATTCTTTCTCTTACTATTAGTTCACACTCTCCCTATATTTATATATATGTATATATTTTGTTCAAATTTTCAATCGCGTTCATAAAATACTTTCTATTCGTCCACTCAAGTTCAAATACGTTTTTTTAAGCTTGTAGTGGATGACACTTGATGTTAATACAATTTTTTCAAACATTAATTTATTAATTATTTAATTAATGAATAAAAAGAAATAAACAAAAATAGTAGTCCAACACGATATAAAAAGGAAAATTGCTCGTTGTGTCCCTGTAGAGCAATGGATAGAGCGTTGGACTTCTAATCCAAATTCGTGGGTTTGCCTAATTTCCGGGATGGCCTAATTTCTGAAAGTAGGATTTCTTCTTACTGTACTATTTTATTGGAATAATTAAATTTAATGAATGAATAAATAGTAACGAACAAAAATAATACTTCAACACCGTGTATAGAAAGGAAAATGGAAAATCGCTTTCTATTTTGTTATTTAATATTGTCATTCTGTCATATGTATATACATATTAAAATTAGTTGTAATTATGAAATAAAAAGTAACTAAAATAAAAAAAAATTTGTTGACCTAAGTAAGAATAGACTTTATATATATATATTCATCCAAGTTTATTTACTTTGTTATATATTTTTATTTGATTTTATCTATTCTTAAATTTGTTCATTATCGTTTTTAAAACTTCCTTTATTTGGATTTATTTTTAAAAAAATCTTAGTGGTTTGTTTAATTTCAAAATAAATATCCAGGTGGCGCCACTATTTTTCCTTCTCGAATTGTCTTTCCAATTATTTTACGTCATTTCGCGTAGTGAGCTTATTCTGGAAGGTTGAATTTTCGATTTCCAGTAATTATTTTACACGTAAGTTTTTTTTATTTATTTTTTATTTTTTTATTTTTTTTATTCCTCTCCTTGAGACCTTCATTATTGTTCTCTTTTCTTAGCTTCATTTTAATATATTATCAGGTTTTTCTTCCACGTGTTGTATTAGGCTTAACTTTTCAACTTGGTGTTGTTGTTTTTTTTTCCTATTATGTCGAAAGTTTCTGCTGTACGGGGAAGGTAGGATCCGTAACCCTAATTCGCTGGCCTAATTCAGCGACAAAGCTTTAGAAATCATAACAGGTCTCCAGTTTAGTCCAAAGACTTTTTTGTATCTACATTTGTTGTGTCTGGTGAATTCCAATTTCTTCCTGCTTTAGCACTGTAGGTTCTAGTACTTCTTCACTGCTATTTTATATTACTATATATATGTATATATATATATATTACTTGTTCAGTTGTACGCTTGCTTGCTATTTTGTTTTAGTAATTCTGGGTGTATATAAATCAAGCAATGACATTTGCTCTTGTTAGGATTTGCATTTCTTAATGATCCCATAGATATTTGTGCAATCTCGAGAACTTCTAAGGGATCCTTTTTCTTATTTGCGATTATGACTTAATTCGATGTTCCGTTACAGTTACTGTGCGGTTCATTGGATGTAAATGAACAGAATTAAAAATATCTCATCCCGTAAGTTTTATCAAAAAGGAAAATACCATATACCGAGGTGCATTATTATTTTATTCGTTTTTTAAATGATATAGTAAAATATGCATTGAGAGAGAGAGTTGAAATTTAAAAAATAAATATATATTTAAGAAAATTTTAATACTAATGTGTTTTGATTTTAATTTACATCGTACTCTCTCAATTGACGAGGATGGCTTTTGAGCCGAAACCTTCTCCCCAAACTTCCACATGACGCCTACGGTTAAAATTTGATGGGAATGAGATTAAATTCAAAGTTTAGTTGCCCGTTCTTGGCAACTGTTGTTACAAAACCTTTGTCGATAAAAGAAATTATGTAGAATTCAGTCTAATTCACAGTGCTTACAAACTAGAATAAAACTAATGTAATTAAATTAGATATAACTCAAACTCAGTGGCGCAACAGCCCATGAGGGACAGGGCCTAATGTGCCCATCCCAGAATACGTGACCATTGGGAGCTGAGATGCATGAGCAGATGTCCCGATCAGGTGCAGATATATAACTTAGTGTGTGTATTAAAAATACATAATACTCAACAAACACAGTTTTAAAATTTGAAAATGAGTACATTTTAAAAACTGTTTTCATATTTATGAAGGTGCGTTCCCCTTTTTGCACATATACAGATTTCTGTATACTAGCTATGTTATACACATGCAAAAAAAAAAAAATAAAAAAAAAAATATTTTTTTTTTATTTTTAATAAATTTTAAAAAATTAAAAAAAAAAAATTTTTTAATATTTTTAAAATTTTTTTTTTTTTTTTTTTTTTTTTTTTTAATAGCTGTAGTAAATCGGACAAAATCTAGAGGCTGGCGTTTTCTGATTCGCGAGGCGTAGTTTACTGATCCCTCTCATTAGGTTTGAATCCAATCACTTTTGAGTGAAACGCACAAGTTTCATCTCTATACAAAAAGCGACACACTCTTCACTATATCTCCGGAACTACAGACTTGAAATTTGGCAGGCATGTTCCTTTCACGGACAGCTACAAAACAGGTTTTGCGAAAATCGACTTACAGAAGAGGTGCGAGAGGTTGAGAGGAGTTACAGATAAAAAAATATTGTGTTTTTGTACCGTTAGACCCGCAAACTTTAAATTTAGTAAGCATGTTTATTTTATTCAACAGAGATCCAGAAAAATTGGTTTTTCGGAAATCCACTTCAGAGAAGGAGTTACGGGAGCATAAAAAATCATTCTACTTCAATTTTAGAAATTCATTTTTTCATCAAGAGGGGAGAATTGTAAGAATATTTTTCATTGCAATCACACTGTGTATATATATATATATAAATTTCTCGTGTCACAGTGTTTGTAACCAAACCCCTCCGAAACGGCTAGACCGATTCTTATGTAATTTTGTGTGTATATTCAGTAGGTCTGAGAATAGGACGTAAACTATTTTTCATACCCCTGATAAGGGCGGTCCACCCTAAAAAAAAAGGCAGGTTTTTTGGTGCCAACTTTGATTTGTCCCAATTGTTGTAACACTGTTATTGTTACAACAATGACAAAAGTTGGCGTCAAAAATCGGTTTTCAGCCAAATTGGAATTTCATGACGTTGCTCTGTTGACTGTATTAATTAACTTTGTTTAAGAAATAAAGGCTTTTAACATGTGATTAACTTGAAATATATTATTAAAATCTCAATTTCTACAATGTTTTACATTTTTTACAAATTTCTATGGATTTTTTCTAATTTAAATTCCTAAAAAAAGATAAAACTATTTTTCAAACAGATTGGTACATTTTTTAACCTTTTCCAACACTGCCAAGTTAATTTGAAACAAAATATTGTAAAACTTCAAAAAAATTTGCAATTTAGTAATTAAAAAAAAATCTTTTTTTATGCATAAAATATTATAAGAAGATATATTTTTTCCATCTTGGGGAGCCGCAAAAATACAATGAAAAGAATTGGAAAAATCGCCAAATGCCAATAATAGTTAATTATTGGAAAGCTACCTCAGAACTCACGAGTTTGAGTGCTTATAGCGCACTTGCGGAAAAATAACTTACGGAGAGTACGTAAGTAGATAAAAGATTTTTCTGTCAGATAAAAGTGTTATCTTTTTGAATGTTTTTTTTTTTATATAATGAGTGTAAATAATGAATTTTCCAGTAATTTTGCTAATCCAACCTATGAATTTTAAGAAAATATTAATTGTTCATGTATAAAATAATTAATACGGTCTTAGTTTTTTGTAATACATCGCAACTGATAGTTTTCTTTTAGAGAAATAATTTACTTAAAAACCTTAAAATATAGGAAAATGTTGCCATATTTGTATTAAACAGTACTATTTCCTTTTAAATCTTTTTTACACACACACACACAAGTGGTGGCATCCAGAGAGAAAGGGAAAATTTCCATGGGGATAAAGTTGTACCCAAGGAAAAAGCCCGTGCAACGCCGAGCTAAGTGGCGAAAAAAAAGACAGACCCGTCCGATGGGACAAAGATGTGGAAGAAACTTCGAAAAACAGTATTTTAATGACATTAATATAGAAATCACACACACACCAGGAATTGCTGACACTGAGAGGGAAAGGGGAATCTTCCAAGGCATAAAGCTGTACACTTGAAGAAGCCCGTGCAAAGGCAATTCCCTCTAACATACTTTTAATTAACTCTTTAATGATCTATAAATAATCTTTTTTTAATTCTTAGGTTTAAAAATAAACGTTGTAATCTTAATCGTAATCGGCTAAACCGATTTCCGTATTCCGCGCATTTTAGCCAATCAGATGCCCAAAGGAAAACGCCTATTCAACGTAATCGCGCTCTCTTTCTCTGCTTGCCGCCATCACGTAAGATTGTCAATACTTGCTGCTTTTTTTTGTCTTTGTGTTGTGTCCTCCAAAACGCCGCTGTCTATGCAATGTTAACGTAACGTAATTGTGCTTTAATCTGTTGATGTGTGCTCATAATAAAGGAGGTAAAGCTATTCTGAAGACGTCATTACTAAATCAACATTGATACTTACTCTACACCGGCCAACACTACTTCAATCTATTATATATATATATATATATATATATATATATATATATATATATATATTATATTTCAATTTTATATTACATTTTTATATTTCAATTCATTTACATGTTCAATATATGTATATTTATATTAGTGCTTCGAAGTTTATTAAATTATTATAAACTTTTGTAAACATATGGAAATACATTTTATACTGGTATAAATTTTAGATGTTATTTCACTAAAACTACATTGAATGTTTGCTATAGATATTAAATTCTGATTTCAAAAAAACATAATAAAAAATTCTACACAAATATGAATAATTTTAAATTTACGAGATCGAAACTGACAATTAGGCTTAGTAAATATACTCGGTCTGTGTTCGGTGGTACATTACAATGGTATAAGTAGAATCGATAGAAAGTAACCATTTACTCTTTTATTTTGCTATATTAGTAGGCTAATTAGTTAGTTTATATTTTTTAGCTATTGATATTCTAATAATTTTTAGTATTTTCTAATCTGGCTAGTTTTTTAACAGATTATATAATATAGAAATGATGAACACAGTAGGTAGAGCTAAAATTTTGAATGTAGGCTATTGTAGAGAGAGAGAGATTCAACGAGACTTTATAATACATATAATACTAGAGTATTCTGGAATAAGGAATACTTACAGAATTCTAAAAATGCTTAATGCACTGCAGTAATGTTTCAAGTAACTCTAATGCTTTCAAATGTAATAGATACCATTTAGGCAAGCTTCAAAATAGTAAATTTGGCAATAAAAAAATTCCTTTTTACAAAAGATGTGGCGACAAAAGATGTAAAATTTGTATAATGATCCATAATCAAAGAGGATTCTAAATTTACCTTTTGTAAGACATATAACTGTATTTACTTATTGACATGTAAAAAATGCCAAATTAAATATATTGGACAGACATCTAATAAAATTAATATTAGAATTAATCAACATAGGTCTGATACTAAATACTTCAATAGTATAGAAAATTCAAATAAAATAGAAATACGACACTTTATTACACATGGTTTTGTGAACATGTTTCACTTAATATTATTAAAGTTGTCCCTGATATTAAAGAAAGATTATATTGGGAAAATTTCTGTATTAAATATTATGATACAGTTTACCCTTATGGACTAAATGTATTATACCAAGGAAAAAGTATTCTAAATGCAATTAAACAAAATTCCCAAGATTATTATTACAATAATGAGATTAATAAAATAACTAATAAAAGAAAAACTAAAGGGGTTAGAAATAAAAGATTAAGTAGAGACAAAAAAGTACTTACAGATAGTATTATAGATATTTGTAATAGCTTCTCTCGATAAAAATTTTAACATAAAACACATTAACCCTTAACTTCGCACTGTTGCATTTCTGCAACATATGATTTATTTTAATTTAACAAACTCAATATCTTTTTTAATTACCTACAAATTACTTATCTGAGAAAAAAAAGATTACTGCAACGAGATACATGCTAATTTTGTCACTAGATGTGGAAGTACATTTTTTCCAGAAATCACAACAATTATAAAAAATCTCTGATGCCTCAAGAACTGTGTGTTTTTGCTATAAAAAGAATCCATTATATTGTATGCTTCCTCTTGTTTATTGACGAAATAAATTACCAGGTAAGAAATTTAAACATTTTATGATGAATATAAATGAATCATATAAAAAAAAGTTTTGCACAATACTGGACTTCTGCAACAAACAAAAAAATGACTGAAATTCAATTTAGAACTGCTTAAATTTTTTTTTTCATATTTTTCCCTTTTATTATTACTTGAGAACTAGCTGATATAATTCTTTCATAGAAATTTATAAAAAATTGCGAAGTTAAGGGTTAAATTTTTCATGTTTGGACTCAGTAAGACAGAATTATGTATTACAGAAGTACTAACTTCAGATAAAATAAAAGATTGTCATGCTTTGCATATTATAAAAGACATTCACACAAATTTTTGAAACATAAACATAACATAAAAGTCAATGTAAATAAAGATGATCAAATAGAATATTGTACATTATTATATATGAATAAATCATATGATAATATTAATTTTTCTGGCATTTTTTAAAAACACATGTAATCTTTCCCAATTCAAAATATTACAATTAAAAAAGCTTTTAAATACAATAAAAAAATAGGTAGATAAATTTTTAACTATAATGTATAAAGCAGGAAAACTTAATATGTAATTGTAACGAATTTAAAGAACCCATAGATAAACATCACCAGCATGTTATTACTGACGACCTCCATATTATATACAGTAAAAGACAATAATCTCAGAAATATAATGAATAAAGGTACTGGTTTTAGATTAATGATTTCCAATAATAAAATTATAAAAAAACAGTTATATAATGATATTCAGCAATTCCTTTACAAAATAGCTATTAAATATAGTATGCCTATAGAGGCATTCATAGAATTCAAATGTAATATTACATAACAGCTTAATAAATATAATTTTGGTACAGATGATAATATTTTTTTAATGATATTAAAAATCAGATTAACAAATTTCAAAATAAATTTATCACAGTTTATGTTGATAAACTGCCAGAAATTTTGCCTTCATATGTAAATACTATTATAGTTTAATGATCAATAAATATTTTGATAATAATGCAGCTTTTATTAAGTCATCAGTTTCTGACAGAGATATAAATAATCGCATTTTGGCTTTTCATAAATGATTAAGAATTCAAATTAATAATAATTTTAAATTCCCTAATATATATTTCTTACTCCCAAATTTCATAAAGACCCAGTCAAATTTAGGACAGTTACTAATGGATTTAATACATATATTAGCCAATCAGGCAAAATTCTCTATGAAACATTACAAGATATAATAAATAATCTTAAATCTAAAAATAGTAAAGAAGTTATTGAACAAATGAAAGATTCCTTCAGTCTATAGTTTAGATTTTGAAGATCTTATTAATATCGATGATAGGATTAATATACTTGTCAAGTGACATAAAGATAATTTATTCAAAAATGTTAATTATGCTCTCTACTTCGGTTTGTACTTAAAGAGAACTATTATCTACAGATTAAAGGTTTGCCACAAGGAGGCGCTGCTACCAACTGTCTTGCCAATTTATATTTGCATTATTTTGAAATTAATAATCCTGAATAATGCATTTTTCTTTATACAGAATCATTTTTGGCAAGCAAAACAATTTTAAACCTAACACTAATTTTTATCCACACTATCTTATTTTAATTCAGACAAATATTAACAACAATGAAGCAAGTTTTCTTGGTATACATATCAAATTAAAAGATAATGTTATAGTTACTAATATTTATGATAAAAAAAGAAGAATTTAATTTCAATATTATAAAAGTTCCTCATTGGGAGAGTAAAGAATAATTAAGAAATACTATTATTAATTATATACAACGCAATCAGTTCCCAGTTTCAAAAAAATCAGAAAAAATAAATAACTATAAACATTTTACTCAATATTACTTAAATCAGAAATACCCAATTAATTTTATTAATAGTTATTTCAATAAAGAAATTCTAAATAGTAAGGATTAAAATTCCTTAGAATAATAATAGTTTATTATTATAAATTTATCATTTTCCCTAGATATAGTTACCTCCATATTCTAATATTAGATAAAATTACTTATTATGATTTTTTAATTCATATATAACTATGGTGTCACTAAAGTTATGGTAGTTTGTAAACTCTCTTCTTAATTTTTTATTTCTATTCTTTTCATACTTTTGTTAAGTGCTACAATTCAGCCATTCCCATACTTTGAATTTGCATTTGGGTCCAGAATCTGGCAATAACTTATTTATTGTACTCAGATTTAGCGTGGGCTCTGCATTTTTTGCGATTTTTAGGTAAGTTACCTTTATCTGGTAATGGATTTAGATATTCTATTCATTATTTTCAATAGGTTTTTACTCAGCATTATTAACATAAATGGGAAAGGTTGGCTGGCCACAAAACATGTTCAACCCCACTTTTATATAAATTATTATAAGCTGTCCTAAGTCAGCAATGTTTATAATGCTATAGCATCCATTTTTTATATTTTAACCGTATTATAATTTTATTTTCTCTTATATCCTTCAATGTCTAGTTATCTTATATTCTCAACTTTTTTCGGGGTTTTGCTTCATGAATGTTCATCTCTCATTAGTATAGAATTTTTACTTAATATTCCTCTCTGTGAGAGAAACATTTTTGTTCTCTTTTCATAATTACATTTTACTCTATTGTCTGGTTTATCATTCACGTGTGGTAGAAATAGGCTTAACTTTTCAACATGGCTCTGCTTTTTTCTATTATGTCGAAAATTTTTGCTATACGAAGAAGGTAGATTCACAAAGCATTGCCTAACCCTAAATCACTGGCCTAATTCAGCGACAGCTCTAGAAATCATAATAGGTCTCCATTTTAGTCAAAAAAACTCTTTTTGTTTCTTCTTTTGTTATGTCTCTTGTACTCCAATTACTTTCTTCTTTGACATTGTATGTTATATATATATATATATATATATATATATTCGTACGACGAAATACACAGCGTGAAGAGGGCGGGTAACGGCTAGGATAAGTACAATGAAAAATAATCGATTGACATAGAAAAATAAGTTTTGATTATTAGATCTATCTGTTGCAATCAGAAGTGTTAACAGAGAAAATATTTAAGAAAAGAATTTCCGAAAGAAATAATGATTTCATGAAAATTATGAAACAAAGACAGAAAAAAGAAAAGAAAAAATTATAATGCATTTAACGTGCGGGGGGAGGGGAAAGCTTTAATATCCATACACTTACAAACCATTATTTCAAAATTTAAATCACGTGACTTTCACCAGAGACATTAAATCGAAGTAATTCTAGAACTCACTTTTTCCCAGTAGACGAATCAGGCCCCCCCCCCCCCCGTCTTGTTCTACTCCGAACACTCGCAAACAAAACGAATCAACCCCCTTACAATTGTAACCGTGTCCGGCTTCCATCCATTTTGTATAATTCCGACGCATTATTCCCATTTGGGGCAGAAAACAGGAAGAAGGAAATGAGGGGGAGGGTGGTCTGAATTTGCAACATTCTTACTCCTAATTCGAATACTGGCGCCCACGAAAAAATCAATGCGTAAGGGTGGTCGGTGTGTTTCTTGCGGTGATGGTGGTGGTTTCCCTCACTATAAATCGGTTAAGATACTCTTTCCTTTTTTTTTCCCTTGCCTCCAGACGATAATGGGGGGCGTCGAGATTCACGCCACAAACGTCTGCCGCCGCGCAAAATTGTTGTTTCTGCGAACACGGGTAGCCGGCGCGAATTCGTGATCCATCGATCGGAGGTCTTTTGCACACGGCTGGAAAATTTGAAAAACGCATTCAGTGACTGGATTCGAATATTTTCAAATGCAGTATCTGTACGCGTGCCTTTCGGATTCATTGTAAGAATTAGTGACGCGTTTTGGATGTTACGAAAGCGACGTTCTCCTGCAAAAATGTTATTCACGTAGTTTGACAGTGGTTCTAAATCATCGTAACCTGTTGTCAATAACGCATTATGTGGGAGTAATCCGATACCGATTCAAAACAATTAATGGAAAAAATTATGACTCGGCAATTCACTAAGTGTTTCAGTTCCGCATCAAACCACACGGTGAAAAAACCTCATTTTATAAGAATATCATTAGTTAAAAACAAATTCCGTAGAATCGCGTGCGGCAGTCATTTTGTGTGGGTGGAACTCGAATTTGTTTAAAGTGAAAAAAGGTCTTCCTTGAAATTCAACTTAGACCAGTGTTTCTCAAACTTTCACTACTGCCGACACAATCATAATTTTTATCGTGCCCTTATATAATAATAATGTATTGAATGCAATAATAATGCCCTTTGACGCTACAGCTACAACACGATCTTAGTTATAAACCATACAAATTAACAAGATAAGTATTAAACTTTGTGTATGTTACTTTTCAGTAATATATATTTTAAGTAAATTACTTATAAGTAATAGAATAATTATTATATATATATGTTTTTTTCCTTTCTCTAATTTTTAAATTGCAACAAATTGCAAAATGTTATTTAATTAAAGATTTATTTCCTCCATCGTCTATTTTTAAAAATACAAATGTCATTAGAACAAGTAATATAAAAAAAAAATTAAGTCAATTTCTAATTAGGTTAACAAAGAAAAAATTTATTATCGTTACTTTTTATTA
>BMAV01027862.1:99570-126399 GCA_019973955.1 Trichonephila inaurata madagascariensis | reverse complement strand
GGGCATATACCATATTAAGGAACATCTGCTTGTTGTTCTTCCTGTTGAATAGACAATCATGAGTCACGATACTATGCGTTCAATAAAGCTTGTTTTTGTTTGATTCCATACCGTATGCGTTGTATTCCTTTTTCAGCGTCGATGCTTTCGTCATCCTTTACGTACATAATACTCTCCCTCATTTCAGAATTTCATGTCTCTCAGATGATTTTTCGTGAAGTTATGGTAATAAACCCACCTGTTGCTTAAGTTTTGCACACCAGTGTATATACGAGGGCTATTCGGAAAGTACGGAACGTTTTGGAATTAAAAAGAAACTAAGTACAAGAAAAAAAATTTATTATGTACACCAGAAAGAGCGACTAAAATTCTACCTAGTCACCCAACAAATTGAGGCACTTATCATAGCGGTGGAGAAGCTTTGTCATAGAGTTCTGCCGCCTGCGATCTCATCCATTCAGCTCCTTGTCGTCGTCAAAGCGCTGTGTGGCTAGCCAGTACTTCATTCTTGCTAACAAGTGAAAATCACTAGGTGCAAGATCGGGACTATAGGGCGAATGAGGGAAAACCTCCCGTTTGAATGAATTAAGAAGTTCTTGAGTGTAGTTTGCCGTGTTAGGGTCAGGCATTGTCGTGCAAAAATAAAATTTTGGACGTCAACTTTCCTCGGCGCTTGTTTTGAACTGCTCTCCTAAGGTTGCGCAAAGTTTGACAGTACCGCTCAGAGTTTATTGGGGCACCACGTTCGAGAAAATCAATCAGAAACATGCCTTGCCTATCCCAAAACACAGTCACCTTAATCTTCTTTTCTGACAAGATTTGCAAACATTTTCTTGGTCTTTTGGGGAAACTTGCGCGACGCCACTGCATGGACTGTAATTTTGTCTCGCAATTCACGTGTCTCACCCACGTCTCCTCACCATCTACGATTCGATCTTAGAATTAATCACCATGCCTGTCGTAAGCCTCCAGAAATGTCAAAGCTGCCCCCATTCGCTGACCTTTATGGTGGTCTGTATATAAGCAATTTCGGCACCCATCTTGCACAAAATTTGCGGTAGCCTAGCTTTTGTGTGACAATTTCAAAAAACAAAGTCTGTGAAACTTGTGGAAAACTAAGCGAAAGCTCCGTTATTGTGAAACGGCGGTTTTCCCGAATCTTTTCATCAACTTTAGCGACCAGTTCATCAGTCACAATGCTAGGAAGTCCGCTCTTCTCTTCATCGTGAACGTTAGTTCGGCCATTTTTAAGCTGATTTCGGATTGCCACACACTTGCCGATAAATGTCCATAGTTTTTAGGTTTTTTGACAACAAAAACCGTATCACAGACCGCATCTCACAACTGGCGGGATTTTCAATTGCAGCGCACATTTTAAATTCGAATATTGAAAAAACGGGCAGCGTCAAAATGTTCCCGTTGTGATGGCTGGACGCCGACTGAGATTCCGAGCACTCAGACACCAAAATGTAAGTGATCGGCAAGCGCCTAGCGACTTTAGACGAAAACGTTTCCTAATTTCTGAAAAGCCCTTGTATATATATATGATGAACCCCCAATCCTTCAAGTGTCAGTTGGGGTAAAACTACCAGAACAACTCAACCCGCCTCCCGCCTAAGGACTTTGACTTCGACTCCGGTGAACTTACGAAGAACCTCGTGAATGAACGACGCACTGGCTCCTGATCGACTCTGAAAATAGGACTCGTTTTGTCATGGCTTGGAGTAAAGACGGCTTTGCTGAATATTGAAATAAAATATATGATAAACGGCTGCACATTGCATTTCTCCTGTTAATCTAAGAGAATTACTCCAATACATGATATATATATATTGATATATATATATGTATATATGTGTGTGTGTGTGTGATAATTCCCTCTATAGTATCCTTTTAATTAACTCTTTTTAATAATATTTAAATAAGCTTTTAATTCTTACGTTCAAAACTAACTTCCTAATCTTAATCGTAATCAACTAGTAATATTACATCAGAAATCTCTTTCTCACCCATTTTAACAAATCAGAGCTCTTGGTACAAGAAAGTCACGCGATCGTCACTGCCGGTATAAAAAGCGAGTCTTTTGCACTCATTCTTTTATGTCTTTGTATTCGTCCTGTAAAATGTTGCTGCTGCTTGCTTTCGTCTGTTTGCTTTGGTGATTTTAGGTTTTATGTGAGCTGTTGTAATGTCCCGATCAAGAATAAACGAAACGTAACAAGTCAAAAATCTCCTCCAACATATTACGACTGCAAAACAAACAGTGTATTTAATAATATAAAGGAAAATCGACGATTACATATATATACTAGTGAACTAATAGTAAGAATTGAAAAATAGTCTAGTCTATGTTGCTCTCTATCATATCCATCATAACTGCTATTCTCACGAACATCTGCTTAAGTCTGACCGAATTTTTGGGCGTATAAGCAAAACATGTAAAAATGCCGTACTTCATACAATTCTAGTCAGTCTTGGTCGACTCGGGACTTCTATAGCTGCCGAATGTATCTTGAATGCACATTTTATAATTTCACGGTATTAAGTATTTACTGCAGAAGATTAAAACGAAATCATACACGGAGAAAAAAGAAATACTCAAAATGAACACGGAGACATACTCATTTTGAAATTAGTATATTTGAATCAGATTTGAACGCAGGCCTTTCTCGAATTTGATACAGTAAATGTAATCAAAACCTCCTACAAACACTCTCAGACAAATTAAAAAGATATTCAGGATTACAGAAGCTCTTTTAATATTCTGACTAGATATTTTAAAAATTGGGGTTCAACAACAAACTTAATTCTCTTAAATCTACCGAACTATATTTCGTATCCACCACGCTACAGGCGGAGGAACACATGAATATTAAAATGAGTATAGATTCTTTGTTGTTATTTCTGATTTTCTCTTGTTTGTAAACCGAAAAGTACGTGGCTTGTTTTTAATATAAGTTTAATATGCTGGTAAAATTATTAATTACACTCTCTATATGATTGACAGCCAATTTAGCTATGTGATAAATGTTTACTTTATATTGGCAGATTATTTAAAAAAAACACACTCTAGTGTTATTAATTTAATACAATTTACTTGATTCGTTAGTCGAGAGAGGAAGGGGGGATTGGCAAAGTTTATTTTGTAGCAACCAAAATTGGCGATAGTTGGCTTAATTTAGTGATAGGTGTTACGAAAAATTACGAAGCGGATTTTTCCAATGAAAATAAATAAATAATGAGAAATTAAAAAAAATAGTAAAAGTTAGTAGTAATGCATTTGAATTAAATTGTTTGGTGATCTATTCCCGTCGCCAAATCCAAAGAGCCACAATTTTACACTTTAACCCAAAATTGGAAAAACTTTTATCTATGTCATTACACATAGCCAACTACTAAAGCCCCATTTTTGATTTTGCTTTGAAAGGTGGTCATCCAATCATCATTATGTCGCATGAAGTTTGCAGTAGTAGTACTATTGTTTTGCAGTAGAATATGCTTCTGTGAATTGTAGTATTAACATGTTTGAATATGCAATATGATTTTATGAACTGAACACAGTATTAAGTTTTTAATCAATTAACATTGTTAGTAGAAGGTGTGCCTTGAATGTGGGAATAAATACAATTTTAGACAACACATATTGAATCCAAATCAATACTAAG
The DNA here is from genome assembly GCA_019973955.1 of Trichonephila inaurata madagascariensis. Taxonomy (NCBI): domain Eukaryota; kingdom Metazoa; phylum Arthropoda; class Arachnida; order Araneae; family Nephilidae; genus Trichonephila; species Trichonephila inaurata. Next base: position 122,734 of record BMAV01027862.1, on the reverse strand, counting down.
AAGATTCAGAATTTATTTAAATTTCACTACATTTTCAAAACCCACAAAAATTACCTTATTTCTTCGTGCATTTATTTATAGACAAATAGTTGAAGTATTCCTTTTCTAGTTTGGAATAATTTTAGTTTTATTTTCCTACTGAACTCTAAAATGGCTTGCATGTTGGGAGCGACTGTCTTCAAAAAGACAAGTTTACAAAATATGTTTTTGTTTACAATTATTAATCTTTTGAAGAAATTAATTTCTTGAAACTTTTTAAGTACTTTTTTAGCTTATTAATTAAGTTATGGAAAATGTCTTAAAAGTTCCCATACAGAAATTATTTAAGAGTTTCAACAATTTCAATATACTTATTTTATGATTCCTTTCAATTTCCAATATTGAAAGAATCAAAATTAATGGAACAGAAATTATAGAAGGAGTAAAATTAGTTAGTAAAATTGAACATAATATATTTCAAGAATGATTTTTACTTTTCGGTATTAGACATTAAGTATAAAAATTAAATCTACTTAACTGCTAATATTTAATGGATATTTTGTCTTATTAATAATTGATCTGCATTGTTTAAATTAGATTTATCACAGTATATACACATTATCACAGCCTTTTGGTAACATTATATGAAACAAAACATGAAATTGCCAATCAAGCGCACACAAAATACAAATTGGTATTGCCAAATTGGCGAGTTATCTTGAACGTTGAAAGTTGTTACCATAATATGTAAGTACCGATTTACCTTATAACTTACTGCAGAAAGGTAGTGGCATAACAGAGAACAATAGGGCCCCCTTCAAAGTCGGGTTTTGAGCCCCCAAGTTGGATTTTACAAAGGGGAGACTGTCAGGCTTTGGGCCCGCTAGGACCCAGGGCACCCAGCAATATGGAGGTGTATGTTACGCCACAGCAGAAAGGCTATACTTTCATAACCATAAAACTTTGCTTTGATTGAAAACTATTGTAATATTTCTAAAAAATCTTATAAATCTGGTATTTTTTATAATAAACTTAAAGCTCAGTCAAAGTAAGTTTTAATTAACAACATATTGATCTTCTGGTTTATAACACACCTTTAATGTTGATCTTCTGGTTTATAACACACCTTTAATGTAACCACAGTGTATTTATTGTTTATTTGGATGAAAATAAATGAGATATATATCAGATTTTTAATATTTAACCTGATTAAGTATATCTTACGCGCTTTTATTTATTTATTTTTTATCCGTGATTACATATATGTGGTCACTTCAGGGAACACGGTATCATACGTGAGATTACGTTTTCCCCTTTCTGAGTCCTGTGATCATACTGGTGTTATCTGGATTTGGAATGATTATAAACCATAAATTTTGGCAAAGAATTTATATGAATTTTGAAATGGAGTTAGGCTTAACAGCGAAAATCAACTGCTTCTGAACCGATTAAAGCAGTGATTCCCAAAGTGGTCTATATAAACCCCCAGGGGTCTATGACGACCTTCAAGGGGTCCACGCAAGCGAAAAAATAATTTTGGGGCCCATGAAGTGTAAATGGGGGTCTATAATAGTAGCTCTCATTAAACCAGATCATGAATTTAATCTTTAAAAAAAAATTTATCTAGAGAAAACCAGATTTTACCAATTTAACACATTAATTTTTTAAATTTAGTGATGTTAATTTGTGGTTACTAGGTGACAGCATAAACTTTATTCAGATAAGGACCATTTAAATATTTCTTTCCAGAATTCAATTAAGAAGTATAATATTGGATGTTGTGAATTTTCTCAATTTTTCAGAGACAATCTATCAGGATATTTTAACCTACATTCAACATTAAAATGTTCTTTACTCGGATTTTTAAACTAAGTTTGGGATTGCTTTTTTTATAGTCAAGATTGGTAGTAGAAAGCATCCTTAAAAGACTTTTTTTTTACATTTCAGGTTGGAAGGGAAGGAGACAGCTTGTCGTTTTTGAGTTTTGAAAAATTAATGTTATAATTAGATATCGGTACACTGCGTACCAAGTGTTGTTGTTGACAATTGTCAAGTTAGGCGATAACATTACAATATGGTTACCAATACCTTTAAATTTGGTTTTGTGGTTGCCATCCATTGTTTTTTCTTTTATTATATTTTATAATTTTATTCTCTTTTGTAATTTTATTTTATTATGTATATTATTAGTATAGTATATTAAAATGAATTTTTTACTGATTTATATATATTTATGGCAATATTCTTATTAATTTCATACAATTTGAAGTAGATTTTTTCACAAACAAACATTTCCATGCTTCCCGTTGTCTAGATTGCAGTTTTAGTCTTCTGTCATTTATATTCATAAATGGTATAAAATTCAAATATTATTGGTGTTTACTAAACCTTTGTTAAAAGAATATTAGGGCTCCACTTTCAATTTTTATGGACTAAAAGGATTACTAAATTTGCACTTTGTTTTCTAATAATCTTTTTTTTTTTTTTCAAAAGAAAATTCTTATTCTAAATTGAGATTTTGCTTATTTTGGCCACTATGAAATGTGATACGTATGGCAGCAAAATGAAAGCATGTGTGTGGCCACGATAGTAAATCTATCGGAAATAATTCTTTTTTCACCGGCAGCAAATCGTAATTTTACTTCAACTTTATTTTTAATTAATGCATTTTTAAATGTTTCTTGGTCAAAATTCACATGTAAAACTTGGAATTTTTGGATTTATTGAAAATTATTTTCAATATGTTCAAATCCCACGAATATATATAAAAAAAACATTTAAAGAATCGGATTTAAAACATTTCACCATTAATCTTTTCACATCCTGGTATTGATTTCTTTTTTTGGTTTAAAGTTTTTTTAGTTTTATTTTTCCATTTTTCTTCTGTTTCTTTTCCCGGCATTTCTAAATACCTTGCGTTTTATTTCGTTAAATCCTGGTACTCATATTTTTCTACAATAATAGCATTTACATTTTTGCTTTTTTGAAAATTAATCTTAATTCCTCTTTTGTCAGGAATAAGCCATTCTTTTAAATTACATGTTGAGTTCTTAGTGTGAGACCACCTTCTTGGATTGAAAGCTATTAGATTCCAAAACCTTATTTGCAGTGATTTCAAAACCGCGCCTAAAAGACGATTTGTGCGTAAAGAAGTGATAACAAATTAGCTCCCTATATGTATATATTGTTCCAATGAGGGGTATTTTTTGTGAACAGTAGTTTTTATAAACGTTAACTCTTCAGCAAGTCGTGGTGGCCATGGTAGTTTAGTGGTCAAGGTAACAGACTCGTGGCTGGTATGTCATGGGTTCGAATCTGTTGAGAGCTCAAACGTCCTCCTGCTGGTGTGGTAGTTAGGAGAGGAGGGGTGCCAGCGCAGGTGTCGTCCTCATCACTTGACGATGGTTCAAGATTACGTGGTCTGTTGTCAAAAGCCCTTATGTAGCTGAACAGTGCTACGTTAATACTCTCTCACTTAGCAAGGCATGCCTTCATCTGTACTAGTTAAAAAATTGTATTTTTTAAAACCTTTTACCTTGTTTCTGAATTATAAATGCTTTATTTTTAATTTGCATTAGTTTCATTTCTACTTGTAAGCTAAATCTGCATTTTTAATATTACAATTCATAATTTATTTTAAATTTTGCACATAGTTCTGATTTTTTCTTTTTTATAGATAAAAAAACAATTTACAAATTTCATACATTTTACACTTTCTGCCAAAGACCATTTGACCGGGAGTGCAGTCTTTGTCGTCATATTCAAAACAGTCATACGGGGAGAGCATGGTACTTTGTTATGCTAAATTTTGTAAATTGTCGTTTGGAATACTATATAATTACAAACAATATTTGCGGAGATTTTACTCTAACGAGAAACTTTTAAGATTCCTCTCAGAACCAACTATCTATAAACTTTTCAGTATATAATTTAGATGACTCATGTATCCTAACATGTAATTTATTTGAAACACTGAAAGACATTTTCACTTATATTTAGTAAGCATGCTATTGATTTGATAAAAATAAAAAAAAATCTGTTTAATTATATGTTCCTTTACACATTAGAACTTTCTATATTTAAAATGATAATTTGATGTATATTACATTAAAACATAAGTTAGGCTATGCTATACAAATAAGAATGGAGTTGACTATAATATGGATTATACATAGAGAGATAGTTTTTATTACATAAATTCAATAAAAAATAACTCTTATGGATGAAGGCATGTTGTTTTTAAAATCACACTTATATCCTTGTTTTTCTTTTTCTTTTTTTCAATGTCTGAAATGTATGTGTACAATTTCCAGAATAAATATTTCAAAGATATGATTTGTTTTACTTTTCTTGTTTACAGTGAATCATTAAAAAAAATGCTGTACACTAGTAAAATGGCTAGGTTATGGTTCGATTGATCCTTAGATATTATTTTTTCTTCTAAATGGGCGCTGAAAACTTCTTTAAAAACTCTTTCCAGTTGGTTAAAAATTTGTGCATTTTAAATGTTTTGTAAATGTAAAAATCTACTGTTTTAGTTGTTTTTACATTCTTCTAAGGACTAAACTTTTTAAATATCTTAATTTTTGATTCAAAGAAACATTAACTTAAAAATTACAATATTTGTTTTCTCTTCTTCTGATAGAGTATAAATCAGTTAATATAAAAGTGAGCTTGATTTGTAACATATATTACAATGCATTTTTATTTCCATCTGGATGGATTAAAAGAGAGTCCCAGTAGCTCGGTTGATGAGTGTTGAGAGCAGAGGTTGCGTATGTATCGATTTAAACAAAACAATTGATAAAAAAAATAGTTACTCACCCGGGGGCCTAATGAGACTTATTTTAGTCGGGTTTCTAAGTTTTAGAAGTTTTTTTTTTCTTTTCATGTTACATAATATATAAAGAAACTATTCCTTTATTACTTTGTTTTTAGAAATTTTTAATATTAAATGTCTGTTATTCACATCGTAATGTTTCCAAGATACTTATTGAAAGACTTACTTTAAATAAAAGCTAATTTTTTGTTTGTATAGGATTTTAAAGAGACAATATATTGCTTCTAGAAATATAAATATAACTTTTAATGAGCCAAATTGTTTACACATTTGTTTAACTGTTGCATCGAATCTATTTTTGTTATTTTCAAAGATTTAAATTTGAGGTATATAAGTTCAAAAATAATATAGTTTATGATTATAGTTATAATATAGTTTATGATCACATAGCAGTTACATTTTTAAAACGAAAAATTATATTTTTGTTGGAACTTGCGTATTACCGCAAAAATATTGGCGACATTATATAAAACGAAGTACATGGTTGTTAATTCAGCGCGTACGAGACATGGCGAATTATCTTGAACGTTGGCACTTTTGCGATGATACGCAAGTACTTGTACCTTTTTGTAACACAATAAATGCAAAAAGGATTTAAATTTTCGAAGTTAAGTGGTAAAAACTTCATAAAATGTATATTAAATAATATATAAGATGGAAAAAAATGAAATTTACAACTTAATTTAGATCCCTTTAAATTTGATTTGATGTATATTTTTATGTTAAAAATTCGTATTGGATACAACAGTATCGAAAATAAATAACATACGTACTCATATTTGACCCATAAATATCCATAAATGAGTGCATTACACATTCATTTAGATGTTATATTCTCAAATTTGATCCAGTAACAGGTTCAAAAATGAGTATTTGATGTTTACAATTTTGAGTATGTAGTCGTTGACAAAGATGAGAATGGGCTATTTTCAAATTTGAGTATGTTTGCATCGGAGCTATTTTGAGTATGTGACGTATTCAAAAGTGAGTATTTTGTACTCAGTTCTGAATACCGGTTTTTCGCAGTGTAGATAAATATTTAAGTCCTAAGCGAACATTTGGCGATAATAAAGCACCAACAAGTACACAGACGAGCATTAAATCAAGGAAATATTCTCAAGAAGACTTGAATTTTGAATTTACCTTATTGAAATAAATAAGAAGAAAAGCCCTTGTGAGTTACTTGCTCAAAAATATTGACAGCAGACCGTATATGTGAAATCTAATAAACTTAAAAGACATTTGGAAAAGCTTCACGGTCAGTACATTAACAAACCTCTCGAGAGCTCTTTGAATTGAAATTAAAATCATACGAAAAACATTTTAAAATAAAACTTTGTCGGTGAAGGGAAAAGCTTTACTTACTTACAAAGTATCATACAAAACAGCCAGATGTAAAAAGCCTCACACTATTTGCGATAGGCTTATTTTGCCTGCAGCAATTGAGATCGTAGAAACTATGTTTGGAGACAATTTTTCCAAAGAATTTCTCTCCATACCTCTATCAAATGATACTATTGCCCGTATCGAATTGATGATATAGCTGAAGATGTAAAGCAACAGCTTTTCAGTAACAAATCGCAATAAAGATGCTCATTTCATTGCGTATGTTCGATTTTGGGAAGGTATGTCAGCAGTAAAAGAATTATTTTTTGTTAACCAATAAAACTCAAAGCAACAGCACTACCATTTGATATTTTAAATGATTTCATAAACGAGGCAAACAGATTGGAAAAATTGTGCCGGAATATGCACCGAAGGTGCTCGTACAATGTGTGTGTTTGTCTGGAAGATTTCAAAGTATACAAGCAGTTGTGAAACAAAAATCTCCACAGTGCATCTGCACACATTGCATGATCCGCAGAGAAGGTCTGGCCTCTAAAGAAATTAGTCCTGGTCTAAATATTGTGCTAACGACAGTTGTGACTGTAGTAAATTACATAAAAATGAGATCACCCTAAAATCAAGAATCTTCTCTGGACTTTGCAAAGACATGGGTGCAATACATTCATCGTTGCTATTTTATTGCGAGGCAAGATGGTTATCACGCGGGGAATTTTTGCAACTTGTTTATGAATTAAGAAATGAAATTACCTTTTATCTAGGAGAGGAAAACCTACCGGAACCTGAGAAATTTCGAGATGGTTTATTGGTGATGAAGTTGAGCTACTTGGTCGACATATTCGAGAAATTAAATATCTTGAATTTTCAACTTCAAGGATTAAATGTACATATGTTTGACACGAGTGGTAAAATTAATGCTTTTTGTAGAAATTAGAATTATGGAGCCAAAATTTAAAGCAAAAAAAACCTAGAAATGTTTGAAAATGCGGATAAATGTGTAAAAACTTACAAAGCTGAAGAACAACATGTGGAAGTTGTTTTTAAAACTATTGAATATTATTTAGCCATGGGGTGGCAAAAAATTTAAAAAATATTTTTTTTGCTGAGGACAACTTGATAGCAAGGTACGAGTGGGTTAGAGATCCATTTCAAAATACCCCAGAAGGGTTCTCAACGACCGAAAAATAATCATAGATTTCACATCCGGTGACGAAATTCATAGACAATTTTGTAATAAATCACTCTTTCAATTTTGGGCAGAGGTAGATGATGAATTTTCTGCACAGGAAACAAAAGCATTTCACGCGTATACTATTACTTTTTCAACATTCTACCTTTGTGAAACCGGATTTTCTGCGGTGGCTGCTTTGAAGACAAAATATAGATCTCAACTAAATATAGAAAAAGAACTCAGAGTCAGGGGCATAATTACCGCCGTATCAATGAACGGGGCCCCCAAGCTACAGGAGCCCCGACATGTGTAACTACAGTCCCATTAACAGAGCTCCCCTATATAAAGAAGAGCCCTGATGGAGAATTTTGTCGATTTCTAATATTCAGCCTTCCTCTGAAAAACTTAGCTCTGCAAGACAAGCCCATGGGAGTCACTAATAATTATTAAACTTTTTCTTAATTTAGTATTAATAAATTAGTTATAAAATACATTGTGCAGTACTGATACATTTGTAAGTATACTGGCTCAAGTACTTGCTCTTCTCACGAGTTTTTTTTTTTTTTTAAATAATACAATAGCTAAATTGAAAGGAGAGTAAAAACAAGTGCACGAGACAATGTATACAAAAATGTAAAATGATTTTTTTAAATGAATGTTCACATATTATAAATAGTTTTAAACGAATAGCAATTTTAAACCTCATAGAATTAGCATTTAGTATAAAAATATTAAACAATGAAAAAGAATACAAACTTCCGATGAAAAATAAGTGTGTTAATTTTAATATTGAAAGTCAGTAGACTTCAAAGTGTTTTAGCCCGGGAACAGGCGCGCACTCGATACTAATGTTAATTAATGGTCGGGCGGGGTGATTGAGTCACCCCAATCCTTTTTTAATAATTATTTTTATGATACATGATAAAAATCACAATTCCAGTGAATAATTTAATTAAGAGAGTGTATACTTACCTACTCTCAAGGTCTTTACAATTTTTCTTTGAGAATTTCAGAAAACATCCAATCAAACTGAACTAAAATGTTCCAAATGTGCGTGACCTTAATGAAGGACACAAATCACAGACATTTATCGCTAACATTACAGGAAAGCTATTTGCAAGCAAAACTGTCGTGTTTTGCTCACGTTATTGTAGTTGTTGAAACTTCAACTTTCACTTCTTCCTGAAACCGCGAGCTGAACTTTTAGCTGCAACTGTGACTGTATATGTTTACCTTTTTTGAAACAGTAGAATGTAAAAAACGTCTCGATAATTCCTGCTGTAATTTTGTATTAATTATCTAAGCTTTTCTCCTTTTTTCTCTTAAATTGTAATTTAAATGGCCATTAAATGTTGTTCATTATGAATACAGACTCATCAATGATTGCGAATGTGCTTAATTTAGTTGGATTCAAGGAATAAAGATTGCTCGGACCCGATCGACTTCGAGACTATAGCTGCAAAGAAAAAGGTAAGCTTTTACCTTAATTTTGTTTTAGACTTTGTAGCTAGATTAAAAATATTGGCAATTAATAGTAGTTTTGCTGTTCTTTGATGATCGAAAAACAAAATGTTTTTTTTTTGTATTTGGTTATTGGATCAAGATAGTTAATGAGCGTTTGAAGTGAAAGCTTTTATTTTTGATGAAGAATATAATACGCCAGGCGCACATAAGGGGGGTGTCCTAGGGGTCCGGGCCCCCCCCCCCATAGCACTTGAATTTTTTTCGAATGGCTATAATCCTATGTATATATTACATAAAATTTAATTATGTATTTGTTATTAATAATTAATTTTATTAATTAATGCTAATTATTTATTCAATAATTAATTTTTTATTGTTTTTGTTCCCTAAATTCAACAAAATCAAAAGAATATGTTGGGCGGCGTATTGGAGCATGATACTAAAATGGTAGACTTTCGACCCGTGAAAAGTTTCTGTGTGCGCTACTGACGCCAGATGATATATATAAATTATATCAGTATAAATATATATTTTATTATTATGTAAGAAAGTATTTTCTTTTACTTCATTCCATTAAATTAATTTCTTAAAACCTTTTATTTTCGATATGCTCACGCCCCCTCGTAGGGATTTCCCGCCCCGGGATGCCCCCCGCAGTTTGAGAAATGCTGACTTGGTCTAATCGATGATCTATGGTAGAATTATTTCAGTGGTCGTCACGACTATTTTTTTTTAATGTTTGTGTTGTTTTGCTTCTTTGTCTCGTATTTTTGTAGGTAAGAAATCCTAAGACAAATTTTTTATGCATTAAAAAATTGGGAAATAATTAGTAAAAAAATTTTCAGCGATTGTTTATTAATTTTACTATTAAATTTTGAAATTAAACATGCTTTTCCCTTTCTGTTTTACATAATGAAGAATGAGTTAGCGAATGAAAGATATTAACGTAGCACAAAAAGTAAGAGGACTATTGGCGACGGTCATTTTGAACCTCGGTCAACTGATGAGATGACACCTGAGATGGTACAACCTCACTCCGAACTTCCACACCACGCCAACAAGAAGATTTCGAGTCTCGACAGCGCATTATTTATTACCATTCATTACAGCAATCAGCAGCGCCTTTTATTATATTTTGATAAAACTAAATTTTTTTCATTCGAAATCTCATTTGATGCACTTAAAAATTTTGTTTTGTAAAGAAAAACGCATGATTTTCTCGATATGCCACATGAAAAACATGTACAGAAACTTACACACATATTTGTATATACATTGGTATAGGATACGTTTTCCTTTCCAATCGGATCGGTATGCGTTCAACCATTCCATTTCTGTTAGCAACAACACGAGACAAAGGAAAACGAATGTCAACACAAAAGAATTTCCCTTAAAATCTATTCTCTTACCCGAAATCAGAGATCGTGTCCTCTCTCTCTGCCGACCACAGAAGCACGACGTTTGGGGGAGATCCTTAACGGTGAGGCATCACGCCAACACTCAGGGAATTTTTTAGAAAAATATCGAGGGTGGGTGGGTTGTTAACGTAAAAGGGGGGGGGGGGTGAGTAGAAAAAAGAGTCGTGCTCCGTCTCCCGGATTTAGCGGCACGAGGATTGGTACACCTTCCCCGGGGGTCGGCGTGACCCGGCCACACGTCTGTGCCTCCTGCGATCGCCGCTTGCCTGCCGCACGCTCGCGACTCCGACCCTCCTGGGTTGGCGCATTTGGCGTCAAAGCTCCCATCGCGGCGACCTGATGATAGTTAAGGTGACCATTTTTTTACAATGAAAAAGGAGGACAAAAAATTTAAGAAAAAATTGCAACTTAAATATATGAAACGTTTGATTAATTCAAACAAAAATACGCTAATTACGCTTACATTCTTTTTAATTATTATTTTAAACGAATATTTTTCCATTGAAGGATAATTTTTTGTTTGTCAATTTATTATTTTGTAATACATCGGAAATTTCGGAGCAAAAAATATTCTTCAACATTACTGTAACATTCAACGTTCAATCTTGATTTATCGTCCAAAAATTACCGAAAATACTCTTTTAACTGGTGCATTAGTTCCAGGGTAGCACAACGTAAATTCAACAAGAGTAATTACAGTTTCATATGGAATGTGTTCATTTTTTAAATGGTTTAAGTAACTTCCCCCATCTTCTACCAATTTCTCAGCATGTTCATTTTCCAATTGTTCTAATTTATTAAAATTTAAATATACATTCAGTCTTCTTTCTACTTCAAACAGACAATTGTCATTGATTTTAATATCAGGCATTTCTTTCGATAAAAACTCAACGTAATTTTCTATATCTGCCCACTTTACTTCAGACCAAGTCAAAAAATACCATTGAAAACTGTTATTTCCTGTGATATTTGTTTCAGACCATTCTTCGACAATTTGGAAACATGTTTGGTTCATCTCTGAATACAGAGATTATCAGATCAGTTTTAAAATATTGAAAAGGAGGACAAAAAGGAGGATACTTTTCGAGGAAAGACAGAACCTATAAAAGGAGGACGATTGGTCACCTGATGACAGTTCAGAAGGCATTCCAAGAGTGCTGTTAATAAAAATTAAGACAATATCCCGTCCATTCCTTTTTTATTGACGCCTCGCTTCCAAGCAACGCGAGTGGCCAAGGTAGTCTAGTGGTCAAGGTCAAGAATTCGAGCCTAGTACCGCAGTGAAAGTGTGGAGAGTGATCAGATGTCTCCTTCTCACTTGATTGAGGCTTAAAATGACGAAGTCGTTGCCAAGAGCCATCGTGTTGCCATGAAGCTCGACAGTAATGATAAACGTTCAATGAATAAAGCAAGGCACTTGTATGTGTTTTGTAACTTGAAAAAATAAGGGGCCTTTGTTCCTTGTGATATTTATGTGGTGCACAGGAAAAACTTTCAGTTAAAAAGAATTAACTTTAAAAAAATAACCTTTGTTACTCCGTATTCATTTAAACTAGAGGCCCGCCAAGACAATCAGAAATTCTCCTTTGAACCGAAACTTCTTACCCGTGAGCAGAGGCGGCCTCCATCGCCACTAGGGGCCCCAAGCTTAATGGATTCCGGTTGTAAATTCAACGTGCTATAAAAAGATCTTGAACCATTATTGTAACCCCGATGTTTTCTATGGATTTCAGTTATCTAGCAGCCTTAACCATCTTTTTTCGTATATCTGTATTGTTGCAATCTGTATAAAATTTTTGCATGCGTTTTTTTTTTTTTTTTTTTTTTGCACACATTTAATTTCAAACAGGTGAATACTATTCAAGTCTAACAAATTCGTTTTTGTCAACAGCCGTGCTTAGTTACTCTAAGGTACATCTAACATTGATGAAAAAAGTCCCAACACCAATATAAACTAATGAAACTTTGAGGCGATACATTTGTCTATGTAACATATTTAATTGATTGTTTCAAAATCACAGGTTTAAGAAAGCACGAGAAGAGCCATTTCAAATGTGAAATGATGGTACATTAAAAACTGGTGTAATTAATAATATTTTAAATGCAAGCATGCAAACGTGCAATTAATGTATTGTACAAGTACCGGATATCAATTTATGGGATGGAATTGCATGCCTGTTTCTCTTGGTCGGTCGATGTAAGGTTGTTTCATTCCGGTTGTGAATAACGCTGTCGTTACCGTCTAATGATGTCCCATTCATTCTCGATTGGAGTAAAATAGGGTGATCTAGCAGGCCAAGGTAACACGTTGACACTATAGAACATGTTGGGTTACAACAGGGTGTGAGGCGCTCGTAATTCTGTTGGAAAACATTCCTAGAATGATGTTTATAAATGGCAGTGCAACAGTTTGAATCACCAGAATAATGAACGAATTTTCAGACAGGGTGTGTGAATTAACTTGGAGGGTGCTTTTGTAGTCAAAGAAAATTGTTCATGCCAGACCACAGCTCTAGGTGCAGGCCCAGTGTGTCTAGCTCACAGAAAGGTTGTTCGCAGGTGCTGACCAGGTATTTTTCAAATTAATATACAACCATCATTATGACACCAAGATAGAAACAGCTTTGATGGGAGAACATAACACATCGCAACACCACTCTCCAATGATCTCTAGCACACCATAACTGAAGTCACAGATGTCAGTGACTTGGAACTAATGGTATGAAAGCTTCAGGGCGTCTAGCTAGGAGTTATTTCTCAAACGATTTGATTTGTTACAGTTCACTGTGTCACTCTGGTGCCGAAAAATAAATGTAATTTCTGATGCAGATGCACTATGATATTCCCAGGCCTTGTGGTGAATACGGCGATCTTCTCCGTCAGTGGTGACCCGTGTGATGTACCCGTTCTTTTTTCTCTAATTGCTGAGAAGGTAAGCCGACAAACGTGAAAAAGGTCCGTTCCGTTTCCCTAATTGCTGGGGGAAAAGTTACTTCAATGAGTGGTCCAAAATTCTGTTCCCACGGACACTCCGAGAGACGAAATGGACACCGGTTGAATGGGCTTTTAGGATTTCCACGGATCTGAGAGGACAACTCCCACTATGCGCCGAAAAAGACCATGCGCTCTGAGGGGCCGACAAACAAGGGATGAAATAAATGAGCGGAGAGCAACCATGGATGTTAAAAAGGAGAGCGAAAAAGATGATCACCAGCGATATACGAATGTCAGCTTGGAATTACCTGGGAGTCCGTGAATCAACGAGAATGAATGCGGACCGAGAAGCTTCGAGTCACGGTGAGATAGAGCAAGCGAGCTACTTGATGTGGAGTGACCGAGTAGCGACGTTTTTCTGAGACGAAATGAGTGAACCCTTTGCCATAGCAAATGTACAGGACTTTTCCTGAAAGTAGCACGTTACTGAATATTTTTATGCAAGCGTTATGAAGACATTACCGCGAAAGAGACTGTATTTCTGGGGACTCTTTTTGCAGTTAAACTGCACTGGAATAATTTTCACGCATTTCACACTTTAATAAATAGTTTGATCCAGGACTGTTTGAAGTCATTACACCCGTGCATGCTTAGACCATAATTTTCTTGAGATAGTATCCTCCCGCGGCTGACAAAAATCACATGCACAGTGGATACATTAACACCAAGTCTTTCTGCAATATCGTGGAAAGAAAACCCAAATTTTTTTAGCTGTTTTATACTGCGTCGTTCAAACTCAGTGAGCTATTCATAATGGCTTTTTCTTCTTCTTAAAGTCATTCTGGACTAACATTTTCACTACGTCAAACCTCAATGATAAATAACATGAACTTTATAGCGCGTATTTAAAGACATTTGATTCATATTCTTAATATGGTGAGACTAGCGCCGCACTTATGCACCTAACGCGAAATTTGAATCAAAGTCATCTTTTTCTGATGTATAAACATGCCTACCAAATTTAGTTGATTTTGCATTTTTCCTTCTTGGTGAAAAGATTTTTATTTCCATCAATGTATCAAGATAAATGAAACAAAAAGGAGTTAAGTGATAAACGATATATCTAGTTCGAAGCAAACTATTTCAAGCTAATTGAATTAGACCTCAATAGCAAGATAAAGATTGATAAAAGCGGTCCTGGCTGAAATTCGTGACTCGAATGAAGAAAAAAATACGATACTGGAAGAAACTTTCCCCTTTTGAAACAGATGGACTTCCCTAATGACCCTCAAATGCAATCCAGAGAATAAATGCTATTGCAATCAAAGAGTTGTGAAGGACCTAGTCTTCTAAATCCTCTAGAAAATTAAATCCAAAATTGCAGCAATGAATTTGGAAAATAGAAACAAGGAGCAACTGATTTATCAAGGCCTTCCTTTGAAGAGGAAACTAGACAAGTTCGTAGGCAGCCAAAGAGAAAAAATTATTTTTAGTGAATGTAAAGAAGTCGGTTATGAATTTTTGAAAGGGAAAATTTCATAGTGAATTCATTTTATATCCTATGCGCTGGGGCAAGAGATCCCGTAGAGCTGAGATTTAGGAAACTGCTATAGAACACTTTACTGTACTTTTTGACGAGAGATTATAACCTGAAATTAAGAAGAAAGCTACACAAAAACTAAAGAAACTTTATAAAGACGATATTGAATCTTTTAATCTTAACGATATGAATTGGATCAGTTTTTACTATTCTTATAAAAGAAAACAAAGATACAATGACGACTCCACTAGGAATTTATCGAGTCCTAACTTAACCCGGCACTTCTCACCCAGGGTATGTCAAACCCACCACCTAACTTTTTTCCAAGACTCCATCTGAACCTTTTTCGGAAAATGAATGGTTTCTCGTACAGCTGACTTTAACGTCCTTGAGCTTGTAGGCGAATTCTAAATGCATATTTTTGGACATCCCCTCTTCTGGTATGCGCGTGAATCGCCGTTATATGCATGAGCAACTTTAAAATCTTTCTTATACAATGACGTATTATTACAGTTAGGATGAAGAGAAATGTGATATATTTAACAGATGTAGTAGAAGAGCATTTTCGGATAAAGAAAGTCTCTTTGCGGGGATGATGAAGAGTATAATACTAAGTTTGATTCCTCTACTGAAATCGATCCAGATAATTTAACTGAGGGAGCAATTATCGTCCTTGATAAAATGGCCACATCATTTTCATTGGCTAGAAAATGTAATCGTTACCCTACGACCCTATTCTTTGTGTTGTTGAACTTTGCGACGATATAAACGGGCAAATTATTTTGTTAAGTAGTTACCTTCTAAACATCAGACCAGACGCAGATTTCTGAAGTGTTTTGGATTTTGATTGACAGAAGAAGCTTCTTCGAGATTAAAAAAAAAATTAAGATCCAGTGAAAACATCGCACTCACTCGCGACCAAGACTAAAGGAGGGATTTAAACAATGTACTGAATACCCTAACAAAAAGAACAGAAAAACTAAATTTACGTGTGAAAAATGCAATAAATATATTGTATTTCCTACTTTTCTTCTTTTGTCACCTTTGTATGAAAATTTTACGGTAAAAACAGAATGTAATCACCTTTGGGTAATGAGGTACCCTGTGCAAGAATTTAAATTCATTTTTTTCGCTCGAGTGAAAAGATGCCGGGTTAAAGCTACTTTTGAAAATATTTTTAACAATTCTGATATCGAATGCCTCAGGTGAGAGATATTTTTCATTTTTAAAGCGAATTAAAAATTATTTAAGCAGTACAATGGGAGAAAAAACAAGTTGAACAGCATGGCAATATCATATATGGGACAAGATGTTTTAGGCGAAATAGATACGGAAAAAAAAATGAACTTGCAAAAAAGAAATCAAGAAGTAAAGTTGCATAGCAAAATTGTAAGGTCTTTAGTAAGTTTTTTTAATTTTTTTAAAAAAAATTTAAGATTTTTCTTTAACCGTTGAGTTTTATTATAAGCAATAGAATAAATTTAGAGAATTTAAGGTCAGCGAATCTTTTCGCTATTTTAGTTTTCGATTCTTGAGTCCTTGGGCTTCTCAAACCTTTCACCGCCAGGGGCCTCCAACAAGCTTAATCCGCCTTTGCCCGTGAGCGATCAGAGATTCGTCTTTTATTTCTCACTCTTAGGAAAACAAAACATCTTTCTACTAAAAGATTATCTGCAGAGTTTGGAAGTTACAAGAAGATTTCCGGATTTTGAACCAAAATTCAATTTTCTATATTACTTCTGATGTTGATACAGCATCTGAGGATCTACAACTTAATCTCTTATTCACTTGAGCACAATGCAAAAAAAAAAAAAAGGCTTACTGCTATCACATTGACTTTTAAAAAATTTTGTCAGCTGAAAAACTTCCATGGATGAAGAAATTTACGCGGGGAAATTGTTATTTATAGTTTAGTCGACATATATATCTGTAAGCAAAGTTTTCCTTGAAGGAAAATTAACAAGATGCAGGCTGACATAAACTCTGTGGCGAGAATTTCAAAACGCAATCTCATTCCTAATTTTAAAAAAAATATTGTAGAAAAGTGTGATCGGGTTCATTTGTCTACTTCACCTGATTTTAAAATTAAATGTTCTTATCGCTGTAGGCAATATGAAATGAGCACAGTAAAAAAATTGAATAAAACTGGCACGATTTTATTTAACCTGGAATGAATGCAATCATTTTAAAAAGGTGCAATGGTTTAAAACGTAGCTCCAGAAATTCAAGCAAATTGTGTGGCTTTTGAACCCATTGGGGAGTTTCACTGTAGATTAAATGAGGCACGCTTTCGAAGAAACTGAGTTTTTTAAATTCTCGCTTTGAAGCCACTCAAGTTATTTTTGAAGCATGATCAAGTCAAGAAGACTGACCCAAAGCCATCTTGAAGGACCAGGCCCCGACAGCGTTTTGATGACGTCACGAAAGGAGGGAATGTTTTGCTACTCGCAGTGGCTGTCAGGAATATAAAGCTTACGACATTTATTTCTTTTCAGGTCGTAGACTAATATTTCCATATTTCTATTGAGATTACTTTTTACAATTCTCATATAGAATATTTTCAGATGAAAGTCATGTATTAATTACGTTAGAAGGATGTCTAATATTTTCCAGGAAAAAGGGTGAAATATCACTCGTGAAAGATTCATAACAATGTAAGAAACATATAAGTAAAAACTGACTCAATATAAAATATTTCCAATATCAGATAAAATAACAAAAGAAACATTTACTTGCAAAGAAAATAGAAAAAGTAAAGCATTAGAGGCATATTAATAATTAAAAAAAACATGTAAATTTAGCATCATTTTGCTGCAATCAATGAGTCATAAAGGTTAAATGTATGCATAAATATATACAAATGCACACTTCATGCAAAAATATATACAAATAAAGAATATAATGCATGTAAAAATATATACAAATATAGAAATGACACAAACAGTTTTAGATACCACAGTAATTATACAGCAAAAATAGATTCTAGATTCTACGTTAGAAAATATATGCATTAGAAAAGAATACTTTACCTATAAATCTGACAAAAAATAAAAAAAACATAGAATATATCATTAATGAGGCAATGTATTGATTACTTTCAAGTTTTGAATCATTTGGATTTGTACTGATATTATTCAAACCAATTTTTACATTATTTTTTATGCATTTCAAATAAATTATGCCTAGGTAAAAATATTTAAAAATAAAACAAATTTTTTTTTTATTAAAAAAAAAATATTTTACATTTAACATACTTCGAATGCTAAAATCTTCATGAAAATTATTTAAACGAATAATGTTAATAAATATAGAATTTTTTTCTTTAAGTAGTAGTTATGTGAACTATTAAACATGTGCATAAAATCTATATAGAATAAAAAAATGAAGTATAAGGAAATACATGCATATATTGAATAATATACCAATCGATAATTGAATATTTAAATAAATAAAACAGTGAAATATAAAAAGCAACATATTGATCTAATTGGCCTGAAATTTCTTTATTTTCGATTATCCTTCACCGTTAAAATTTCTTCATTGCACTTTTTTGAATAATTATTTAAGCATATATTCGCGAATGTAAGGAATATTTTTTTTAAATATGAAAATACAGGTGTGTTACACTTTACACAAGGTGAATAAAACGCGAGAATGCGAGATATTCCACAACTCATATAATTTCAAATATTCTTCTGTTGTGCTTATAAACAGATATAATTGGCAATTAACTTTCGAAATTGATCTCTTCATTTGAAAGAAATATACATTTACGATCGGAGCATCTGAATTTTATATTATGCACGCATAAACCGTAACGTACATTAAAATTTTATTCTCTTCTATTGAGATATCCTCTAATTTATTTGAATTGTTTAATACTTCGTTGAAATCCTTAATATCTTCTTTAACATTAAATATCTCTCCTGAATAATTTGAAATTAAATTTTTCATTGAAATAGTACCATATTTATCCGAAAAGTGCAATTATTTTTCAGCTTGCAAAATTTTTCCTGTATTACAAATTTAAACATACTTTTCTTAAGATTGAATAGCCATAACATGATGAACAGAATTTATAAAGCAGATTTCTTCAAAAACACATTAACCGTATTAAGAATATTTAACAATTCACTAAAAAATGTTAATCAATATGTTATCTCATTCAAATAGGATGGACAGCCAGGAAAATGTAAGGATATGTATATTTTATTTGATGAACAGTTGGGTACATAACAATAACGAGACATTACTATAAAATGTGTAGAGTTTTAGGTTATGTTATTAATAAAACTTTTAATATTTTTAAGATAAGGGTTTAATAGATTTAAAATATATATATATTTAAACACTAATTTCTTATATAGAATAAAATATCTTAATTTACAAATTATTAGTGATGTTGGCATAAATGCATCAGTTTATTATACTCAATTATCTCTAAAACTAAAATAAATTCAATAATGACTCAAGAATAAAGTTATACAATAATATAAATATTCTACCTTTCTTTATATCCAATGGTATTACTTATGCTATGTTCACTACATTTCATATATAAAAACACGTATAGATAAAGCACTATATCACAAGCTTTAATGGAAGACTGGTGAAGTGATGGTCAAACCCGGGGAGAATCGTCCCTCCTTTGGTCATGTGACTGGTTTTTTTTTGGGGGGGGGGATGTCGCATCCTGAGAATTAAGATAGCCTTGACTGACCCTCCCAACCGATACTAGGGTGCCGCGTGGAAAGACCTATCGTGATTATTCCCTATTTTGACTAATACTTCACACAGATGCTAGAAACCTGTAGAAGAGTAAAAAGTAAGACACGAATAAAAATGCAATTAGACTCAAAAATAAATTATCTTTATTTAGTAAGGCTACTACTAAATTGAAAACTTTAAATATCCCCAAATTCATATTGGTTTGAAGCACTTCTATGTCTTAGGTAATATCAAACATTTTAGATATTTTCGTAAAGCAATTTTTTCAAAAATCATTTTTGAGACGCCTTTGTTAAGCATCGATTCTCAGTGTATCGCCAGTACCACTGACAGGCAAAAAACCCCTTTGTTGCGATATTGCTGGCTTTGCCACGAATTTTGCTACCAAATGAAGTATGTGTATAAAGAGTAGACATTAATGCACTTTGAGCGAACGCACTGTTTCTTAAACTATGCTTTAACGCTTCAATAATTTAAAATTTGGCATATTTATTCGACTTATTAAGGCTTTATTCTGAGAAATTCGTATAACATTTTGCTTGGTTGATATAACAATATGCGGCCGTCTCCTATTTTGGCTACCCGTGTGCGGTGCACACACTGCACACCAGCTAGGGTTGGCCCTGCTTACCCTTGAGTTGGTACACTACTCTCCAAACTTCCATACCATACCAACGTGAGGACTTGGAGCTCCTAAAGTACTTCAATCGATCTGCACGAGAAGTCAGTGGTCATGATGTGGAAGTTAATAATATTAAATACCAACTAATGTGTCGTCCTCGTGATCTGGGTGTGACTCAAAATTTAGAAACCCATGGGCACTAGAGAGAGGTAAACCCAACCTAAATCGTATTTATTTAAATCCAATTGTTATTCATAAAATGTCTAAATTGAGAAATCGGAGGTTTCATGTGCATTATTCGTATTCTTAATTGAATGTACGTAGCTTAATTTTAAGCCTCTGTAATATCTGAGGCTTGAGAAAATCAATAAGGTTCATTATGCTCCAATATTCGGCATAATCGAGTTTCGAACTTTGAAATCACTGAATTGACTCTGTCATTCAGGCTACACAGCAAGTCCTTTTCTCGATTATTTATTTTTAGAATATATATGAGGTGAGACACGTTCTTCTCAAGTGGAGGAATACGAACCGCTCCCCTTCAATGGACGCAAGGGGACATCAAGGCTCATTCACATCTATCCTCCTACTCTGCTAGAATGAGGTTGCTATTTTTTCTAGAGCACAACACAGTTCTTTCTCTATTTTTAAGTCGAATTTCCTCGGTATAATTACTCCACTATAAAAACGCAATTGAATATGCACACTGCAATGTGTTCGAAACTATTTTCACCTAGAAGTAAGTCTCAATGTTAGCACATAAAGTTGAAATCTCCCCCCACCACCCAATCATTAGAATCTGTTCTTTTCAATCTTGAGCTATACTCAATCCATTGCATAATTATGAATTTTTATATAATATCGCTTTGGAAAAAAAATGAATACAAAACATTTACAGTCACGTTTTTTTTTTTTATTTTTTTTTTTTTTTTTTTTTTTTCACGAATGATTTATGAGACACATTGTATCCCAGAAAAACAGATTAATTCAGTTCCAGAAAACAGTGTGTATGAATGTGGTGAGCGAGAATCTTGTTAGCCGACCCTGATTCGAAATGACGAGGTGAATGGGTCAGCAAATCATCTGTGGAGCCGAAAAGCGTTCACTACACATTAATGAAATTTTGTATGAAATTTCAATTTAATTCTGGATTGACTCTAGAGTTTTATACGGACCTTACAATTTCAAATCATGTACCGAGGATGTAAACCGTGTTTTTTCTCTTATCGCACAGGAGTTGTGATAGCCTAGTGGCTAGGGTCACGGGTTCCAGTCCTGGTGCAACTAAAGACCCTCCCTTGTAGACGTTAAATCTGTGAAGGCTCAAAATTCCGTTGGTGAGGTGTGGAGGTAGGAAACTTGACCGAGGTTCAAAATGACGAGATCTACCTCGTGTTGCTCTATGGTGCAATATCACTCTACCCGAAGCAAAAAGGTGAAAAAAGTAGAGTAAAAATGAAATCACACGAAAAGGAACTGAATCAAGCAATGAAACCTCCATCCCCCAGGTTGTTATTTTGTGCCGTCTCCAAACGAGCTTCTACATACCTGGCGGAGTGGGAGGGTAGAGAGCGCGCGTGGCGTTCCTTCGTGTCTAGGAGTGGCGCGAGTCGTGCCGCGAGGGTGGAGCGGACGAAGCCCCCGACCCCTATTAATAAATTGAGCCTCGACGCGGATATGCAGACCTTCGTCCCGGAGTGGGCAGTGGCTAATGAGGGGCGGATGCAGGGGGCCTGACCTTGGACTCTCAGGTATTTGTGGAATGTCAAGAGCAAAAAAGATGCAAAACCTACCGGTAATGTGCTCCAAAATGGAATTCCACGTGATTTTCGATCAACATAAAGAGAATCTCATTTCTGCAGACGATAAATCGATTCTATAAATAACTTCCCTCCTCTTCTCTTCTTGCTTTGAGGATGGAACTCTGAAAGAGCTCATCGTTCTCTCTTCATCAAAAATAGATTTTATTATTTTATTTAAATTTTATATTTTTTATTATTTTAAATTATTGCCTTAGATTTCCTTTAAGATGTTTCTTTTTTGTGAACCACTGTTTTCAAATAATATTAATAATTGTGTTTATCTAGGAAACAGATGGAAGAGCGCTGTTGTGTGCAATTGTATCCTTGATAGTGCGGGGGAGTTATGTGAATGACAGAGACATTGAGTGAGGAGTTTGTGAGGTAATTATATAGAGAGAGTAGTTGCAAAATAAAGCTGTTTTTAAAGAGTGGTAGTTAATTTAAGATACTGATATCGCAGCTCCAGTGTTTCAAAATCTATCATCCATTCTAAATGTTTGCAGCTTAGAATTTAATTTTTGAGAAAACTATATTGAGAGACACACACAACTTTAAACTTTACATACGGCTGTTACAGCTCACGGCAGTTTCATGATGAAATTCAATAAAAATAAGTACATAAAGGGGAAAAAAACTAAAACAAAATTAAAAGTGTTTAAAAATATTGAAAGATTCTTGATGTGTTATCATAGATTTTAAAAAAAAATGTTTATGTCTTCTTCCTTCTTGTTAGAATTTACAGTTGTTCCTGCAAAAAAAAAAAAAAAAACACTTGAAAAAAAATTAGAATTTTTATTTTTTTAAAAGATAGAAATTTTTGCAGTTAAATATTCGCAGTAGAAAAATATACGAGATATGTTTCTCGAGTTAATGCCGCTTCGATATTAGAATGAACAAGGTCGATTATTTTTAACAATTTTAATTTTACATACAAATCTGAACCTTAATCTATACTTTCCCATATCATTTGCCGAACATTAAGGCACTTATTGAATTGTAAGTCCAACTTCGGATTGCATCCCATTACAAATCTGTCATCTGGTAACTACTTCAAAATGGCTATTTTTCCTTTGGCGTCGTACCACTGATCGCCAAGATGTTGATCAAACTTTTAGAACAAATGATAATCAGTCATGTGTTAGCATTACTGTAGATACTTTACAGAAGGGCTGATGCAAGTAAAATCTATCGAGGATCAGTACCTGTTGACGTGGTGCGGAAGTTTCGAATGAGGTGTTAATTCATGTGTCCCCTTCGTAGCTTGACCGTGGTTTAAAATTACGAGATTCGTTGCCAGGTGATCTCGTATAGCCTCGTATCAT
>BMAV01027862.1:84990-99170 GCA_019973955.1 Trichonephila inaurata madagascariensis | reverse complement strand
ATCATGAGTTCGAGTCCTAGCGTCACTGAAGATCCGCCATGTCGAGGGGCTCATGCTCGTTAAATCGGTGGTGGCTCTAAGTCCCTCCATTGGCGTGATGTGGAAGCTCGGTGTCTGCTCAGGGGTCATCTACTTAACCTTTGTTTGAGACTCATCCCAAGTAGCCCCCCACAGCTGCAACATCAGCTTCCTTAAAAAGATAGCACGACACTGTTCCCATCCCCATGTGCACCCCTAAATATTGCGGGGTGTTTTCATCTGACATCGCCCCGACAACCAATGGCCGGGTTCCCCCATGAACCTCGACTGAAATGCGAGGTGCAAGAGAAGACCTCAACAGAGACAGTTCGTTTGAAACAAGCTGAACGGTTGTGTTGACCTCCTCCTTTATAAATAACATATTCTAAAGAATTGAAATAATCAATAGTATGAATAACTTCTATTTAAATGTAAATATCGATTTAATAGCTGTGGACGTAAATAAACCAATTATTTAATTTCTCACTCTACCGTTCATTTTGCCACAGTACATTTGGTCAAAACAGTTGTGCAAGTCGGTCAACATTTTTGGAACATAATTTCTGATAAAATGTGTAAGGTTTCATCTTTTTCATAAAGAACACTTCTCACAAAACATCGAGAATGAAATGGCATAACATTCTTGAGAATTGTCCTCCGTTTTCTGCACCAATTCTTTACGGCCATTCTTCACCACGTGACTCCTCATTCACGTGGGGTCTATAGAATCCTATTTCCAGTATTCATAGAGACTTGTTCATACGTTGGACCACTTCCAAGTCCCTTGCAGTTAAGAAGTGGCCGTGGTAGACTAGTGGTAAAGGTAACGGACTCGTGGCTGGCGTGTCACGAGTTCGAGCCCACTGAAGACCCACTTTGTAGGGGAGTGATGCCCGTTAAATCTGTCGAGAACTCAAACGTCCTCCCGTTGGTGTGGTGTGGTAGTTAGGAGAGGGGATGCCAGCTCAGGTGTCATCCTCGTCACTTGACCTTGGTTCAAAATGAGGAGGTCTGTCACCCAAAGCCCTCGTGTAGCTAAACAGTGCGCCGTTAATATTCACTCATTTGCATTCAAGAAACGAGCGGCAGTGCGTATTTTACCATCAACGGGATTTTCAATTTTGCAAAACATCTTAAACACGCTTAAACAAACGTTAACGCAAGTGAATGGCTTTTACGGCTAGCCGATAGAGGAAGGCACTTGGTGCGCATGCTCGAATGGATTGATTCACTGTCTGTTAAAGTCGTACTTTAAAACTACACGAGGGCTATTAAAGACGGAAATTTGAATAGCAGTCAAGTGACGAGGACGACACTTTAACTCGGCAGATTTCATGCGCCTCAGACACGATAAGTTTTCTGTAGCACCACAACACAAGCCCATGACTTGACAGCAGCAGCATCGGTCGTGACTATGACCCCTCGACCATCTTGGAAGATAGCATTGCAGGGACCTTATTTTTAAAGAGGTGCTAACTTTAAAAAAATACTCCTCTCTCTTGGAAAAAAAAGTATTAAGACAATCCCCCTTTTCTTGAACATTGAGATACTTGCATTTAGAAAAGTTTTTTCACGTCTACCACCAGCTACATTTTGAATAGCACATTTAAATCCAATGAAGGATTTGTTCAATATACTAGATATATCCAAAGAAAGTAAATAATTGAACTCTGTCTGATATTTATTGCGCACCAACTATTAGAATTAGTCATATGTTTGTTCGGATAAATTTTAAATATCTTTTTGAATTTTTTTTATAAGATCATTTATCTTAATAAATTTCAACGTGTGCCCCCTCGGCGAATGTCTGTAAGCAGTATTCCAGTTCCTGCCAAGTGTTCTTTCACTTGTCTTCTGTTACGCTACCTGTTTCTTTCAACATTTCAAACCATCGCCTTATTGATTTTATATCAGGAGGGTTGCGTCCATAACCATGTCGAAATTTAATGTGAACATAACTGAACAACTTCGTTTCGCGAAACCAAAGCACACATTCTCTTCATCTTTACAAATGCTCCCCTGAGACTTGCTTGAATAAGCACACACACACAAAAAATTACTCAAACTGACCTATTCAATAAAACAAAGGAGAGAGAGTTGCACTAAACGGTTATTTTGCAACGAATTTTTAAAATGCGATCAAGAATTTTGGTTCTCCCTGAATAAGCCTCGCATATATTGTGCTTACATAAGGATGAACAATTCTCGGAATATTCGAATGCTTTCTTAATTTCCTCATAATAAGGATAAAAATCAAAATGCTCTTATTTTTATTTTTTCAAAGAATTTCAGAGCCACATAATGAAACAACTGCTTTAAAAAAATTGATTTTCACTGTTTTCGAAAGAAATTGTAGAGGAGATGGAACGTTACTTTGCAGAAGTGCATGGGAGGTCAACAATTCGCAACTTTTCACGTAATTCGAAGAAATTACATTTACCCGGGCCGCAATTAAGTTACACTCTATTCTTGTTTTCTAAAATTGCGGTAAACAGTGATTCGAACCCTCCCCGACCCCCTTCTCCAGAAGTCAAATCATTTAAGGAAGGGATCAACAGGTGAATTGGAGTTTTTTTCTGCAAAAACATAACATTCTTGCAACTCCTCCCCTCATTAAAAAAAAAAAATAACGTTTTCTCTCTTTTTTACGGAAACAACGAAAGCCAAAAATTGCTAGTAATCGTAATCGCCTCCCCCTCCCTTTTTTTTAAAGGGGGCGGAGAGAAATCTATGTTCGGTAAAGACTGGGATAGCGGAAAGAGAGAGGGGGGAGGGGAGAGATAGAAAATTCTTTTAATGCTTGCCTCCCAATGACTCTTTCCCCATTTAAGTAAACGGGCGCTTACAACAGAGAGGATGTGGGTTTTAAAGGGGGGGGGGGAACAAATCACGTTTATTTCCAGGAGGATTGGTAACTCACTCTTAAAACAACCCTCTGGGCAAAGGTACGGGGTGTTTCCCAAATTGCAGAAAAATATTTTAGGTAGTAATCGCATGAGGACATAATTCTATTCATTTGTAATGTTACGGTTAAGGGGTCACATACCTTTCAAAAAGTCGAAAATGGTTAAAAATAGTGAGCTCTTTAAAGCTCTATAATTTTTTTTTTATTATTGTTTCCTGGAATTTAAATTTTGGAGGAATAAAAGCAAATAGATATTAATTTACTTAAAACATATCTAACAAACACATTTTTAATTAGGATAAATTTTTAATTAGATAAATACAAAAAGAAATTTTGATTTCTTTTCGCAAGTGATATGCATTACGCGCAGCTTTATAAAAAAAAGTTACCAATATTTTTTGATGAAATTTTGCTCAGTGTTAGAAATTGTGTTATCTTTAAAATGACGAGGCATGAAACACTGATTTAAAATTTTTAATAAACTATAACAAATTAAAATTTAACTATAAAAATTTTTCGCTATTATTTATTTGTAATTTTAAATTTTTTCATTAAAAATTCAAACTGGTTCGTTATTTTAAGTACAGATATGGTAAGAACCTCCAGTAAAAATTTTATCATTTTCCATGGAACAGTTTTGAAAATATCATGCGCGTATTGACGTTCTGAGAAAAATGACATCAAACGTAAAATTTACCACAGTTTTATATATATTATTATTCTGGTTACTCAAACAAACAACTAAATTTAAATTGAAACTAATGTGAAGTTTTTTAGTCAAGAAACTTCAATTTATTAAAATTATTATAACTAAAAACATATATTTTACCAATGCAGTACAAGCAGCGATACGATATCTAAAGCTACAAAATAATCAAAATACACAACAAAGTGAGATTCATTTCTTCAAAATAAAGATAAAAATTTATAAATATTACTTAAAAAACAATCAATATCTTAATTAACCACTACTTATTATAAATATTAAATAATTTGTGATATGAATACGGTGTATTACTATGATTCTAAAATGTTAAAATTCACCACATGCATACGATGTTCCCTCTTTTTTAGTTAATTTTTTACAACTAGCTTTAAATTGCATTCTTTTAGTCTGTCGCACTTCTTTTGTGTGGAGATTAAAATGTCGTTCTGTGCAGTCTGAATTCTTTTTATATCCACAAGTGTAACAAATTTTTGGACAAATTGACTAACTGTCAGACCAAGCGATTGCATAATTTTTAGTCTGCCTTGATTGCCATCATTGAAAATGACAATTGCCTCATTTGTAGAAATATCAACAATCTTTCTACCACAACCTAAAATTTTTGGGCATAATTTCCATATTAATGGATTCATTATTATTTTGGGTTTTACCCCCTAGACATTTTTGTAGGAGGTTAGGTTGTGATAGATCATTAAATACAGGTTTTATGGCATCCATTATAGCCACTGGCAATTTGTTACTGTGTTTAAAAGTTTCCACACTGCCCTCTAATACTTGATTTTGATATTTACATCAAGAATTAGGACCTACAGGACAAAAACTGTGCAATGGTTCTTCGTCGCTTGAGCGTATATGGAAATATACAGCCCAAACAGCTTTTCACATATCCGACAGGCATGTTTTATTTTGTCGGATTGCATTTCCATAGCACGTTGTAATTAAGTCGATCATTCTGTCGGTCAACCTTCCCTTTCCACCAATTGACTTCCCATCACTGAGTTTGGAGATGATTTGTTTTAATTTTCGTAAATGAGTTCCCATTCTTTTTTGAACATGTCCAACACATTTAAATTTTGAAACTGTGATACCTTCTCCATACAGATTGGATGCAGTAATAGATGAGAATGTTTTGGAATCGCCCTCCCCGGTGTATAAGATGTATATCTCACAAAACATTGACTCACTGAACGCTGAAATATACGAACCATTCCCACAGTCTCCATCATGCCAGCTGAGCCATTGTGGTTTTTCAAACATTCTTTAACGTGAAGAATTTTCCACTTTTTGTAAGCAGGTGACTCTTTTCTTCGTTTCCAAGAATCACATCCCTTACAGAAAGAAGACATCACTTCCGCATCAATACACTTTCCTGTTTTGTCTCCTATAACAGCACACACACCAACACGAGAAGAATAGTCACGGGTTTACCACGTTCCATCTCCACTAATTATTATATCAGAAGAATTTGTCAAGGTTACCTCTTCCAAAGCTGCACTTTGCATTGAAGTTTCTCTGCACAACTTCTTTACTACACAATTGTAGTTTGTTTATAATGTTATTATATATATATATATATAGGATTTTTCAACAACTGGAGGAGGAAAGTCCATAACACCACAGAAAGTTGTCATTGCTGCATGACCCTGTCCAATTGTCCTCATTACGTACACAAAACGTCTGTTTATTTCTGGAATATTTTTTTCTTTTACCCAGCATTTTTGAATATGTAAACGAACATAAATCTTTACAGTTCTTGCATTCAATCGAAAAAACACTAGACAAACCTCTAACACATTTTTCTGCTAGTTCAATATCTCCTCCACATTTTTTTTGCAAGAAGCAAAGTTTGGGATGTTTGTAAACATAATAGTTTTATCAAACACTCTATAGCCATCCAAACCGTCATCATGTTCAACAAAAGATGAATCAACATCTTACAACTTTATTTTTTTTTTCCAGATGCACTGTTCATCCACAGCTTTGCACCTCTTATGCATATTACCAGTCAACTTCCTTTTCTTAGGACGTTTATACTAGAATATCTTTTGGCAGATTCAGCCCAATTCATCATTCAAAAAAAATTAATATTTTTCCTAAGACTTATTTTAGACTAAAATACGGCGTGAAAATCAGAAACGAGCGAGTATAGAATCACTTTATCAAAACAAAGCAGAAGTTTTATAAAGTTAGTAGAAGTTGTAGTTAATATTCAGAACAATAATAATAATAATATTTGAGGCTTAGATTCAAGCATTTGATAATAATTAGAATGAAAATATTAGCAACAGAGAAACGCAGCTGGAGCCAAAATGTAAACAATATTTAAATCACCTTTTCTGCTCTTTTTATTTTCTTAATAATTTCCGTTGTATTGGGAATATCTGCATGCTGTTTCTTTTAAAACACTCAGAAAGGTTTGTTCTATAAAATAAAATAATAATAAAAAAATCGATTTTCCGGAAATTTTAAAAGGTATATGACCCCTTAAAGCTCGAAAACCGTTAATGTATGCAGATTACCTAGCAAATCTACGGATGAACTGATTCGCTCCGTTCAAGTGCGGAATCGAAAGTTTTGGGCACATTAAGTACTAGGTAATCTTCACATGAGCGGTTTCCGTACCGTTAAAGCTCAAAAGTTTGTTTCTTTTCCTTTCGGTTAGAGATTTTGATTGAATGTTCACTCCTTCCAGAGTAAATGCTTAGAAACCGAATGAATGCATTCGATAAAAGACTCTCTGAATTAACTTATAATAAATTGAATGACGACGAACAGCATCTTCTGAGTATAAATGAAATGTTCCAATATTACACAGTATAGCTGTACATACCAATGAGCCACTAATCTTTAGACTGCATTAATAAGTAAGCATGCTTCACGCAGACTCATTTTTTTAACTGTGATATGTTACACCGTTTGATTCCTTGTTTTTCAACTGACTCATTGCATATACATCTGATTTTCTAGGTATAAAAAATGGATTTCATTAAAGCGTACAAAAACGTTGCTGTTGATTTGATTTCCACTTTAACGAGAGTGGG
Source organism: Trichonephila inaurata madagascariensis (assembly GCA_019973955.1). Lineage (NCBI taxonomy): Eukaryota > Metazoa > Arthropoda > Arachnida > Araneae > Nephilidae > Trichonephila > Trichonephila inaurata. The sequence continues at coordinate 92,479 of BMAV01027862.1, read as the reverse complement.
GCATATCATGTGCAGATTACACAATTTAAGAAATGAAATAATTTTCCGCACTTTAATGGATCACTCTAGTTAATGTACAGGTTTACCTTGCTCATCTGCAGATCAATTGATTTGTGCAGTTTAGCGGTAACTTGTACATATCGTTGCTCTAACGAATTAAAATCAGAATAAAAACATATCTTATATATTTCATGCATATATTATATATAGACTTTTCCCTAAAGGGAAAAAAGTATGAAAGTTGCATTGCTATGGCTTGCAGGCTGTTATTTTCATTTGTAGATACAAATGTCGAATATTTCGACAAAGAAATTGTGAAGCTGAGTAGTAGATCTGATTGGGGAAATATAACCAATTGGTTGGTTGTTTATTACATTTCGAAGTTACCTGAGGGCTACTCATGGCAGGTGTAGGAGTGGAAGAGTCCATCACCACCTGCTAAGGGGGATGGTCAGTTTTTCCCCCTTTGGGATAGAGTCGAAGTGTCCACCACCACCTGCTCAAGGGAGCGCTAGCTGAAAAAGGGGATTGTGACGAAGCATATCTCTTTCCCCTATTTTCCAACAGATCTCTTGCCGACAGAAGCTGCGAAAATTCCAGGCATTTCCCTAATTGCTGGGAAGGAATTTCGTAACTGGGTGGTTGAGTTTCGGCACCTTTTTTCCCAGCTGACCGGACTGTCAAAAAGAGGCGCCTTATCATTGTGTATTCATTTTCCCACAACTCGTTGAAGACGGCGCGTCTGAGAACGTACAAAGGTGCACCCAGCCTCGGCGCTTCTTTGAGTCTAGCGAACAGGAAATGAGAACGATTTGGCGCGGCAGAAGGGTAAGAGATCAAGGGAGCCGAGACCGGAAGGCGGCAGAAAAACCAGAGGGTTTGAGGCCGACAAAGAGATGAGAGAGAGGATATAAGCAGGGTGAGAGAATCCGAAAAAAAAAGATCTTAAACTTAAAGTGGAGACCTCAAATCCTAGAGCAATTACCACTAACCGGAAAGATTTTAGAATTAATTTAAATAAAAACCTCTCTTTATTTGACTATTATCCTAATAACATTAATAATCCTAGTGATCTTGAACTAAAATCACAGAGTTCACCGAGGCGGTCGTCAGCACTCATAGACACGTCTCCCAGCCAATTGAAAACGCTCGCCGCAACTTCACTCCAAATCACATAAATCAGCTTATCAAACACAAAAATCGCCTCCGAAAGCGCTATCAGCAGACTTTAAACCCTTTTTATAAAACCTTGTACAATAGAGCTCAAGCCAACCTAAAAAAGGATCTTAAAATTTATAGTAACGATTCGTGGAATACTAGACTGGAAGCTTTAAATACATCTGACAATAGCCTCTGGGAGGCGCAGCGTTTCTTAAAAAATAAAAGACCTCATATTCCTACGTTAAACTGTTCTACTGGCATGGCCGTCACTGATCCGCAGAAGGCTAATCTTCTTGCTAATACGATTAATAATAACTTCATAGAAAATAACCGCATGAATGATATTTATGATCAAGACGACGAGGTCGTCACCTTAGCTGTAAATAACTTTCTCTCAACTCCCCCTTCCACTCCTATTGAACCTGCCGTACCTGATGAAATAATTAACATTAAAAATACTAACTCAAGAAAGGCCCCTGGTAAAGATTCTATTACTAATAAAATGCTTAAAAATTTCCCTATCAAACTAATCCTCATTCTTACTATTCTTGTCAATAAAATCCTCAAATTTCATCACTTTCCTAATAACTGGAAAGAAGCCATCATTTTCCCTATAATTAAACCGGGTAAAAATAAAAATCTTGCTGAAAGTTATAGACCAATTTCTCTCCTATCAACTTTAGGTAAATTAACTGAATACATAGTTCTTAATAGGCTTAAAAACTTCATTAACGATAAAAATCTAATTAACCCAAATCAGTACGGCTTCACTAATAAATTATCTACTTTACATCCCCTTCTTAGACTAACAGAAAATATCTCGGAAGGTTTCCAAAAAAAGAAGAGCACGGGAGTTGTCTTTCTGGATATCCAGAAAGCCTTCGACCGTGTTTGGATTCTAGGACTCACTTTCAAACTAATTACTTACGAAATCCCTTCTCCTCTAATACACCTCATTCACTCATATCTAACTAACAGGTCCTTTAGAATCAGAATTAACGAATCTCTCTCTAACTCCTATTCTATCTCAGCAGGATGTCCACAAGGGTCTCTCCTCGGACCCCTGCTGTTCAATCTTTACATTAATGACATTCCCAGCTATTCACTAACTAATATTAATCTTTATGCGGATGATACGGCCTTAAGTGCCACGTACAAAAACCTAAAATCTGTCACTTTTGCCCTCAACAAACACCTCAAACTTCTAGAAAATTACTACGATAGATGGAAAATAAGTATTAATGTAGATAAATCGTGTGCAGTTATCTTTACCAAAAAACGTACTTCTCCACCTCCGCTCATAATGTACAATAAGCAGATTCCTTGGTCTCAGAAAACCAAATATCTTGGCGTTATTTTTGATTCTCATTTAACTTGGAAACAACATATTCTACACGTCCGCGATAAGTTCCGGAAAATCATGTTTAAACTTTTCCCCTTAATATCCCGGAACTCACATTTAAGCAGAGATAACAAAGTGCTTCTCTATACAGCCGTCATGCGTCCCATAATTGCTTACGCTTGTCCCGTCTGGGGTTATGCTGCTAAGACTAATATAAATATTTTAAATACTGCGCAAAATTCTTATATTCGAATGGTCGTAAAAGCTTGTCGCTATATGCGAAATGATTACATCATTAACAAAGCTCTAAAAATCAATAGTTTCAAAGCTCACATTCAAAAAGTTGCCATAAATTTCTTCAATAACTTGCAGTTTACAAACAATGCAAATATGATTAATTTAGATGTTTATAACTGCAATGACAATACCAAAAGGCCGAGAAGAATCCTACTGGATTCCTACAACCCGCCTTAGGTACTTCTTCCTCGCAATAATTATGTAATTATTGCACCCAAGTAAACTTTTAAATTTTTAATTTATTCCTCTTTTATTATTTTTCTATCTTTTACCCCACTGGACAAGCGTATTCCACTTTCTACTTTTTAAAATTTTACTTATCCCCATGGGCAGCCAGCCAGAGGCTATACTCACTTCCACCTCCAACCAATGAGAGAGCACCCACATAGCTCTCAGCCATGTATGAACATTCCACGTCTTGAAGATAACCTTAAGCCCCTTCTCCCGGATTCCACCGTCGCAGCCAATAGCCTGCATGCTACATCGCAGACTGTGTAATTCCACGAAAGTCAAGCCCCACTTCAAAGACTTAAAGATATGGGATTGAGGACTGTGTATCAGTCCAGATGCCCAAAAATAGACTGCCATCCACTGCCATCCGAAAAAAAAGAGACTGGATTTTTGAAGGGAGCCGTTCGGACGTCCCTTGAGCGATAGGAAGAGCGATAACGAGCCCACGAAGTACAGCGGTCTCCTGGCTTGGAAAATCAGGGAACGAGAGAGAGTACGAAAGAGACTCGAAATCGTTACGGACCCTTTTGATATTGAACTGTAATAGAATATACCATTTTATTTTATTTTATTTTATTTTTTTTTTTGATGATTTTCATATTGAAATAAATAGTTAACCAAGAGCTGAGTGAAATCATTACAGGATGAATAGCCCCTTTGGGGGTTACAAAAGAAGGCATTCTGTCTTTGGGTACGAAGGAGTGAAGTCATGTACTAATTGTTACTAGTTGAATTGAGTGTTTTTCTTTAAATGTTTTTTCTTTAAAATAAACCTTAATATTTAAAATTTAGACCTCATGGTTTTAATTTGTTTCCGTGCCCATTGATTAGAATCAAACTTTAGTGCAGGCATGTCATGAGTTCGAGCCCAGTACCACTGAAGACCCACCATGCAGGGGAACGATGCACGTTAAATCTGTCGAGAGCTCAAACATCCTCCCGTTGGTGTGGTAGTTAGGAGAGGGTGGTGCCAGCTCAGGTGTCGTCCTCGTCACTTGACCACGGCTCAAAATGAGGAGGTCCGTCGCCAAAAGCCCTCATGTAGCTGAACAGTGCGAAGTTAATATTCACTCACTCACCTGAGGGCTATGGGTGACGAAAAATTTGAGCTCCAGTCAAGTGCCAGCACTTTTCAATGACAGATTTAACGTGCAACCCTTTAGGGACATCCAGACCCGAATCTTGAGGGACCCTAACCAACCTGTTTTCAAATGACCTATTCGAGAGAAATATCATGCAACTGTATTAAAAATAAATAGATCAGGAGTAATGAATCCGAATTATTTTAAGCACTCTTCTGTTGAAATACTGCTTCGAGACAAATATGTTCATGGCCTCTGTCTTGGAGGCTTTTATGCCGAGATCTTTAAAAGTATTGTCAAATTCTCGGTCAAACGGTCATTTGAATCAAATAAATGTGCACAAACCGACTCGACCGATGACCGCATTCCGACTAAAGGAGTTGAAGGATTGCTTACGATATCAGGCATAGTCCTGGACGATCATCCCATAATAATACAGTCTTTTGCCAGTTGACATGTAATGAAATTCCCTGCTTTTCAGGGAATATCTACGGGAATTATATTGGGTCAGTTAAAATTATCTGGATCATGATCTTATTACGACAGAATCGAAAGCGAAAAGAGGCCCTCACCGAGGGTGAAGCCCGGGGCAGTGGGCCCATGCTTTAAGACGTCCCTGTGTCCGTTATTAAGCCGAGATGTGAATCCAAACATGCATTGTGACTTAGCCCCAAAACTCATTTTGCACTAAAATTACCTATTCGTGTTATCAGCAGAATTAATTAGATAAAGGATTACAAAAATCGGAAGGCTGTTCAACTAAATTGTAAATAATTTCTAAAATAATCCAGTTGCCCTAAAATATTTGAAAGTCCATAAATGCACCCTCCTAGTGTTTTTCTTCCGAAGAGCGCAAGACTCGTAGATTTGTTTATATTTTAAATATTTGTGGATTTTGTGAAACAAATTTAATAAATGAAATTCATTAAATTGATAGCGCATTGATGTTTTCGGTATGGACGACAAGCATTTGGGATATTCTTTAACAATCTCACTCCTTGGGGGACGCAGTGTCGCGGGTGCGAATCCTGGTGCCACAAGATCCATCATGTCAATGCGCGTTAAATTGGTCGAAGCTCAAACGTCCTCCCGTTGGTGTGGTGAGGAGGTTAGGAAAGGGGAGTGCCAGCTCACCTATCACTTGACCGAGGTTCAAAATGTCGATGTCCGTCGCCCATTTCTCCCGTGTTGCTTTAGAGTGTGACGTCATTACTATTGAAATAAACACCAATAATACCTTTTAATTGTTACTTATTATTTCTTACTAAAAACAATATTTTAATGAATATCAATGAAATGCTTTTAGTTCTCCAGGAATGTTTATTCCTAGGAAATAACTTTCACTTTTCGTAATGAAATCCCGTCTGTGGACAGGCTCTTTTATTAATTTTCTGTTACAATCTCAAAAGTGTGGGATGTAAACTCATCTGTTACGTTCACTGATGTTGAATCGATAGTTGCGACGGAAAACCCTCTTTTCTTTATAACGATTTTAGAAGGGGTTGGGATATTTTAAGAGTACAGCCCTCCTGAAGAAGAGGGGTGCAAATGCAGAACAACCCCTTGTATTGACTAAAAAGGCGCAGCAAACATTCCTTTCCCCCTCTCTATCAGTATTTCTTCTAAATAGGGCCACGAAAAAAAAGGTCAAGAGCTATTATTTCACCTTTTGAACCCTCGTGATATTGCCGGCCCCCTTTCTCTACGGGAGGAGAGGAGGAGAGGGCTTAATTCGGTTTTAGAAAACTTAACTCCTAGAAAAGTGGTTCGGTACGTCACGCGTAAGGAGAGTGAGAATCGGGAAATGTGCACGTGGCTAAGCACGGGGACAGCACGAGTTCGCGCAAATATTCCCCCTTCTCCACAAGCTTCTTGACGTGAAGGGGGAGTTTCAGTAGAAGTACGATAGAACAAAATGTGGATGAATATATATATAATTCTCTCCCCCTCCTCAAAACATAATAATAGCGAAAGTCACGAAACAAAACAGATTTGCAGAAGCATTCCCGTGAAATAATGTTCCAAGAATAATAACATTCCACGTGAGTCGTTTTTCTACGCACGCGCGCGCGCGCCACTTAGGGAATCTGTATCAAATTCCATTTGTAATTTATTTTGATCTATCTCATTGTTTTCGGAGTCTTATCTTTTTCCTAGGACTTATCTGGGCACTGGGTTTTCATTGAACATAGGGTGTCCATACAAAGTAAAAAAGTTCTCATTTTATACAGCAAAACAATCTCAAAATTGTTATTATATATAAATAAATTCTTTTTATCTGTTAACAACCTTTTTAAAATTGCCTGTTTGTAATGTCCTATAATGACAATATGAAAAAATCTGTGGCTGTGTGTTCCAAAATTGGAACTAGTCAATTGTTAAAACCTTCGAAAACACGTTTGATTTAGTCCCATGATTGTTTATTCGTAACATTACTACTCATATGTTATTTATATATTTACTCCAGAAATTATTTTTATTTTCCCAGTTTTAGTCGAATATTGCTTTGTAATTAATTTTTGTATTACAGTTGGACCCTGTTTTAACGAATTTATAGGGAACTAACATTTTATTCGTCCATTCGGAATTTTTTCTAATATCAGAGTTGAAAAAAAAATTACATTTACTTTTTGAAAATTTTATAATAAGCCACTTGACAAAAAGTTCTATAGTTAGAAATTACACACGTTTTAATCATCAGCTGCAAATACTGTTAGAGAATGATTGCGTATCCGTTAACTGAAGGAAATTTTAAACTATCAACTGACTCGAAAGAATTCTTTTTTGACTTGGAACCGATGAATACAGAGAAGTCTTTCGTATTTCAGCAAGTTGAAGCAATTTTTCTTTAATGAAAGGAATTTCTTTCTTGGTACGAATGATGTGGATTCTTTCCAAGAACAGAACGACTTTCTTATTTTCAACGATTTTTCGCCACCTTTTCAATTTTTGCTCGCTGTTTTGTAATTGTAGATAATCTTGAAATTTTAAGACGTTCTGCTAAGGCATTTTCAAATTCGCGTACAATGTAAAACTTTTCACTCAAAGGAAAACATTTTCGTTTACGACAATCTTCCATGCTTCACAAATTTTCAAAAACAAAATTTTTTCTACTAAACGATTCGTATTATAAATCTCAATTTTCTAAAAAAAATAAAGAGTAAATGGTAAAAACTCTAAAATATACTATGAGATATGAAGTGAAATCAGAAAGGAATTTCCTGTCTCATTGAAAACTCACGCTATAGGTTACACTCGAGACTCATCTGTGCACCTGTTAAGTCTAATAATAGGTTTCATCCTTTCCCGTCGAAATTTGCCGCTCACAAGAAAAGATTTTTTTTTGTTCCGGATAAAAAGGATATTTGAAAAGAAA
>BMAV01027862.1:61210-79990 GCA_019973955.1 Trichonephila inaurata madagascariensis | reverse complement strand
AGAAGTACATGGAAAAATATCCTGATACTGTGCGGACACTTGATCATTGCTTTTATGTGGACGATCTCGTCACTGGTGAAGATGATGCAAAATCAGTATTCGATTTGTCAAGCACAACGGCAAAAATAATGAGTGAAACAGGAATGAACCTGCGGAAGTGGATTTCAAATGACTGTGAATTGATGAAACAATGGCAGTTGGAGCATTTTGATCATTTAAATATGAACGATTTCGTGAACCATCCACATCGTGTTTTGGGGCTTTTATGGCATCCTCAAAAGGACTATCTCAGTCTTCGTCTGACCGGTCTCTTAGACTTCCTTCAAAAAAGAAAGAACACTAAACGATTTTTGTTGATGGCTCCAGGCAGGATATTTGATCCTTTGGGATTTGTGTCCCCCTTCACCGTAAGATTTAAAATTTTGTTCCCCAAGAAATATGGCAGAGAAAAACGAACTTGGACGAAGAGTTGCTGCCAGATATTAGAGAGAAATTTGAACAATGGTGTTCGGAAGCGTCTTTCTTATGTGAACTTCAGATTCCTCGATATGCCCTGGAATGTGATAGTGCGAACTGTCTGGAGTGTGAAATACATATGTTCTCAGATGCTAGTATTAAGGCATATGGAGCTGTTTCGTATGTTAGATTGAGAACTTCTGACAAAATCTCAGTACATCTTTTAGCTTCATAAACCCGTGTGGCTCCTCTAAAGGTATTAACTCTTCCACGTCTGGAGCTAATGGGAGCATTGCTTGCTGCGAGGTTGGCGAAAGAAGTTTCACGTGTCCTCAATGACAAAATATCTACGACCAACTACTTTTGGACAGATTCGACTATAGCCTTGAGTTGGATTCGAGGTCCCAGCAACAGATGGAAGGTTTTCGTCGACAACCGAGTGAAAGAGATACGATCTTTAACAAACAAAGACTCATGGCGTCATTGTCGTAGAAAAGACAGTCCATCGGATCTTCTAACGAGAGGAATCAGTGTTGATTCACTGATAAACTGTGACAAGTGGTGGAAAGGACCGAGTTTCCTACAAGAAGAAAATAGTGCTCCTATGAGTAATAATGTGCTACTTAGTGATGAAAGTGCCTATTTGGAGGAATTAAAACCTACTGAGAGAAAAACTTTGACTGTGACTTTAGACAACAACCTTTTGAACCATATCCTCTCTGTATCTAATAATTTTCAAAAAATTTTATGTGTTTTCAGTTATATTTACAGGTTTATCTCAATAATTGTAAAAAAACCACCCAACAAACAAATTGGGCCACTAAGGATGTGTGAAATTCAACGAGCTGAAATTACCCTTGTGAAGCTGGTCCAGCAAATGGAATTCAACTCGGAAATCAAAGATTTGTCCTGTAAGGGTATGGTTAACCCTCAAAGTAAGATTAGAAATCTCTCACCATTCTTAGATTCCAAAAATGTTCTCCGAGTAGGAGGTAGACTGGCCCACAGTAAATTGTTTTGATAAAAAACACCAGATAATTCTTCCTAATAATCACAGATTAACAAATTTAATTCTTGAAATGACTCACAAGAGACATTTACATGTTGGTCCACAAACTTTACTGTCTATTGTTAGACAAAGGTTCTGGCCATTAAATGGTCGGAATATGTGTAGAAAACTTGTAAATAACTGTATAATTTGTTTTAAGTCAAAACCCGTTACTTGTTCACAAATTATGGGTCAATTGCCAGCCGAGAGAATTTCTCAGAGTTTTCCCTTTAACAAAGTGGGAATAGATTTTTGTGGACATTTTTGGATTAAATATCCTAATCAAAGAAAGGGAGTTTTAAATAAAGTCTATGTGTGCATTTTTGGGTTCATGGTGACAAAGGCGTGTCACCTCGAAAAAGTTACTGATTTATCTAGTGAGGCTTTAAGGCGATTTTTTTTAGTAGACGAGGAAAATCGGAGCGTATATTTTCAGGCTACCAATTTTGTTGGCACACAATTAGAGTTAAAAAGATTTAGAGAAATTATGAGTAATTGTGATAGTAATTTGTGTAATTTTTTGTGTGAAGAACGTGTTGAGTGGAGTTTTATTCCACCAAAAGCTCCAAATCACGGAGGCTGTGGGAGGCTGGAGTGAAAGCCGTCAAATATCACCTCAGGCGTGTAATGGGTAATTTAAGATTTACATACGAAGAAGTTTTAATTCTCAACTCACGTCCCCTCTACCCTTTGTCGTGTGACCCTGACGATTTTGACACTTTGACTCCTGGTCATTTCCTAGTTGGTCGTCCCGTTACAGCCATTGCAGAGCCAAGTTTAACTGAAGTGTCTGATAACAGGTTAAATGCGTGGCAAAAACATACAAAAATTGTGCAACAGATTTGGAAACGTTGGTGAAATAATTATTTGAGTACACTTCAGAATCGAAATAAATGGTATTTTGAAAAGAATAATGTAAAAATGCACATGATATGGTAATTCTGAAAGAAGATAATTTACCTGTATGTAATTGGCCTCTTGGTAGAATTCTTGAAATGTATCATGGTAAAGATAATAAAATTAGAGTAGTGTTAGAGTGAAAACTAAAAATGGAATTTTTAAACGTCCTATAACTAAACTTTGTATTTTACCTTTTCCAAGTGAATAATGTATGTGAAAATTTCAAATTTGTGTATTTTTTTTCAATTCAATTTTGTGTGTTTGAGTACTTTACTTTTTGTGTATTGAACAATATTACTTTTATTGAGTATTAGTGTTTTTTGTGTTGTGTATTAGTGTTTTCTGTATTGTGTATTATTGGCTTGTATTCTGTGTACCATTGGTTTTGTGTATTATTGTGTTATTTGAAAATTGTTGAATGTGTCATTCAACCAGGGGGTGGATGTTCAGTGTTGAACAAATAATTCTTGTGACGCCCACAACAACAAGTGAATATTTGTCGCGAGAGGGCGCTAGTGTGGTCAGTGTATGTGTAAACCGAGTAAGAGCGTATGGAGAACTCTCTAATAAAATTCCTTTTATCTTAGTCCTAGCCATTTAATGTGTGGTGTAATCTTTTAGAGATTTGCAAAAATATGTGTAGTGAGTCAGTGCGCGAATGTACAAATATTTTAATATGTAATGTAGATGGGATGAACACAAACAAAAATTGAAATGCTAACTTAACATTTTTAAGTGAAAAAAATGAAAAATCACTCAATATACGAAAAAATTCATTCCTAAAATTTCGTAAAAGTCAAGTTTTGCTACTCATAACTACGTTAAATTTACGTGTTTTTTTTAAATTATTAATGCTGCCAAGAAATTGATATGATATTCTATTCTCCATTTAAAATTTAACAAAAAATTAATAAATTATGGAAATAAATAAATAAATTATCATTTCCTCATCTACCGAAAAAAAGAAGTACGAGATTTAGTATTATTAATCACCTCGTAGTAATTATCTGTAAAGTCTATTTTTGTGAGTGACACGAAATGTAAATGCACGATACAGTAGAAGCTCCATATAACGAACCTCTCTATTGCGAATTTTTGCATGTAGCGATCTTTTCCTGGAGCCAAGAACTTTTCACGATTTTCTTTGTAAAATAACCTCCCAATAGCGAAGTGTATTTTCTATATAACGAACTTTTTCTCTAGTGGTTCCATTTTTTTCTCCGTATTTTTAAATTATTTCTGGACATTTCAAGTTATTCTCCCTTTTAACTCATTTTATTGTAGCCATAGATCTGGAACTGGTTTTATTTGGTGCCTAACTCGCCGAGAGCAATAGAATTCTAGGCATTTCATTCAAGAAGTGCAACCCTTAACCCCCATTGTCCAGTTCAATGGTTGCATCTTCGATATCCCCTTTTACCCTCAGTGGAGTCTCGTGTCCTTTAACTAGTCTCCATTCGTTTGTAGTGTTGATCAGTCGAACTGGTAACCCCGTTTCTCGTAGCTCAAAACTGTTCAAAACGTAAGTGCTTGAAGATCAAAAAAAAAATTTTTTTTTTTTTTCTTCTTCAGGAAGTGGATAAAGGTGGCAGGAAACTTTTCTTGCAGTTTTTCTTTCTTTCTTTCTTTTTGGTAGGTAAGATATATAAAATAAATATATATTAATTTACAAAAAAGTGGGAATAATTTCTTCTTTTAATATATAGAGTTTATGACTTTAATATTTGTTTTATGTGGTTTATAAAGAATATTAAAAGATGAACCTCTATATAACGAATTTTTCATATAACTAACTTTTTCTTAGGATTTAGAGACTTCCTTATATAGAAGTCTGACTGTATATAAATAAATTAGTACTTCATTTTTAATTCTACTACTTTCTAAATACATAATATAACACAATTATTTTTTTTTAAAAAAATCCTTTTAGTGTTTACAAATGAAATCCTCATTTAATTTCTTAGTGAAATAATCAGTTTATTTTGCGCGTACTCTCATATCAAAAAGAAAATAAATTTTCGCATTTTTGTGTATTTATATAAACGTTTTCGAACGTTGAATTCAAATCGGAACTTTGGAATTCGTTAAAACATCAATTGCAATAATTAAATAACACATTTGTATTTAAATGCACAAGCGATAGATGGCGCTATGGTATCTTTTAAAAATAAAGAGCTGCTGTTAAAAATTTTGTCCCATGTGTTCGATCGCTCTCTGACTGATCGCTTTTGTGTATGGCGCTTTTTCTTTTTAGAATGCTCATAACTGATGTATAAAACACATAATTACAGTTTTTCTTTTTTTGTTTAATCTTGAACGCTTTCATTATATTTTTTTTTGAATGTGCGAAGTAATAATTTTTTATTTTAATAAATCCATAATACTTTTGTTCAAAATTAGATCTTATTGATAAAATTTGGTATTTATTTTTTAAAGAAATTTTGAATTTTCAAAGTCAATTTATCTTCGCCAGTCGTCGGTTTATGTTATGAAAATTCATCGCATTGACACAAGTCGAATTTCATGAAATAATTTTTAGAAATTTCATCAAAATTTGTGATTTTTTTTTTTTTTTTTTTGATATTTATCAAAATTTTAAATTCAAGGTACGTGCACATTTTAAACTGAGAGTAGTTTTTACTTAAGTAAATATTTGAGTTAAGTAAATTGAATACAATTAGACAAATATATATATATATATATATAATTTATAAATTCCAAATAATTGTGTGTGTGTTACCTTAAAATCCGCGCACCGCCGTACTTTCAAGGTGTTATTTTTAACTTTTAGGTCTATTCGCCTTTCTTACGAAGAAATATGCATGCTCAATGCTCTTACGTTTTTAAGTAATTTTTCAAAGTAGTATTCCAAGCTTTAGAAAAATAGTATACTTATATAAAACTATAAACCTTTATGTTCATAAGGAATGCCATTTCTTTTAAATAAACAGTATTCCGATATATGTAAAAGTCTGATTTTTTTCTGCGCTTATCTTTATTTTATTTTTAATTCTCTCGTATTTATATCCTATTCAAGTAAGTTCCATAACTGTAATTAAATATATGTTGTTGCAGGGAAATGATGAAATTAGGAATTTGATTGAATCCCTAAGATCAATTTCTTTGAGGTGATTTCCCTGAACCGTTGGAGTGGACTCGCACAGCTCTATTTTCACTTATTATCCTTGAATTAATTTATTACAATTAATTCAGATACTGGTAACTAAAATTCCGGTAACTGATGCTGTAACTGAAAAAAAAATAGAGTCCTTTAGATATTATCAAATATCTATAAAAAGTTTGTGTTTCATCTATTCCGGCCAAACTAAGCAACCCGGAAGTACAACACATGGCACATAATATAGGTCATAATACGCGAAGAGTTTTTTTTTCGAAATTCGCTTTAAAGTTTTTTAAAATTCAATTTGAAGCGATTTTCCAATTATCTTATGACGTCTTATCCCGCATGTCACGCGAAAATTAATGTTTATAGAAACTGTTGCATACATTATTATAAAAATATTTATTTATGGCTCCATTTATTCATTTTTGTATGTTTTTTGAGGAGGAATTAAAATTGTATTTCGAAAAAATCATCGTAAAAAGGGTTCTTTCAAAATTTCCTTTTTCGGTTTTGGCAACGCGGATTTGTTTGCAGTTGATTTAACGATGTCGGCCAAAGTAAATCGGGTTTTTTAATTTAGCGTTTTTAATCTTTTTCAAACAAAAGTTACATAATATTTCTCTCTTTTAGAAAGTTTTCAACTTTCATTAATGCTAATATTATAATTTTTGTAGATGCAAATGCTCTAACAAGATCAATAAAGTCGCCAAAAACTGGCGCCACACCAAATATTCCCGCTGGTTATCTTTTACCTCCACATTTACCAAACAAGTCGTGGTCTTTTCTTATCAGTAGCATCTTCTTGCATAATACATAAAAAATATATGGAGGCCTTTTAAGAACTAATATTTATTATTATTTTTTATGTGTAGATTGTGTGTTGTCACCAATAACGCCAACTTGGCGAGATTTGCACTGGCGAAACGGAACTGTTTTATTTTTGTTTATGATTATTTCTTATATAAATTTGTAGTTTGTAACAATGCAAACATAACAATTTCTTGTTATTACTGTACTGGCCACTTTCAAAAATATTTTCATTCCATCTGATGTAGTAGTTCATTTTATACCGATTCGTCTTAGCAGCATCAAGAAAGCCTCTCTCTCTTTGAACCTTTAAGCTATTTCTGAAAAAGTTTTTCTTCTCTGCGTTGTTTTTAACTTAATGTTGATTTTTAAAAAGTCAGCAGTGCAAGGAATTTGTACACACATCTTGGTACTTATCAGTTGTAAGGTTTGCGGTTGCTTTTCCATGTTGTCACAAACCTAAACATCAATCTATGCTTTTGCTTGAGTTACAATCCATATGATGTTGATATAATGGCACAGAATGTTGTTGGGCCAATATAATTACTAAAGCTTAATCATTCCCTGAATATCATTACTTTTTAGTGATTTTCTTGCCTACTTCCATCTACATAGCAAAATCATTTGGTCAAAAATGCTATTCTTATGACATTTATTTCCTTTGAAATAGAGAAAGATTATTTATTTTGTTTTCTTTATCAGCAAATTCTATGTTTCATTATTGTTGAAAAACAGTAAAGAAATCTAGCTATAAGTGTGACAGAAAGATAATGACAATCAATTCAAACAAACTGGAATTAACAGATTGCAAATATTGTAATTTAAGTTACGTATATTTTCCGACGTGTAGTTTTGTTGTAGTTCTAGGCTGTTTCTGATGGTTTCACCAAAATCAGACTTAAATTTATCTATTTAAGATAGCTTTTAATGTTATAATTTTTACTCTTTGTTAGGTACCTTCATATTTATTTATTTATGTTTATTCACAATTCCTACTATTACCTCACACTCTCTATTTATTTATTTATTTATCTTCGTGGAATTTTCAGTCGTTAATAAAATACATTTTAAAGCGCTCAATTGAGCTGAAATTTTATATACATGATTATTTTTAATGACAATACAGTATAATTTAATTATAATTAATAAAAATTAATTGACTGAAACTAATTATTTAAAGAATTACAGATACAGCTACGTTGGTTTCATTTTTAGCGACTTGAGTCAAAACTTTAAAAGATTTTTTTTCCTCACGTTTTAAAGCATTCAGTTGAACTGAAATTTTATAGACACGATTGTTTTAGATGACAATACGATACTTTAATGATAATTAATAAAAATTTATTACCACTTAATGTTGTGATTCTGCCATATGTACATGCGTATTTATATTAATTATAACTATTTAATAAAAAGTAGCTAAAATAAAATTCTTCTTTGTTGATCTAAGTAGAAATTGAGACAAAAATATTTTTTTTATATTACTTAATTATTTTATTTCTGTTTCAATTTTTCATATTTCAGATTTTCTGTTAGTGTTTCGCTTGTCCGGAACTGTTTATGGTGATTTTATAAAAATTAGGACTTAAATTTCTGTATTAGATAACCTTTTAATTTAAATTAATGCTATAATTTCTATTTCAGTGTCACACAGTTTTATATTTGTTTATTTTCTGAACTATTCTTTTCTTGCTTATGATTGTAGTGGACGTAAGTTATGTGATACCATGACAAATGATTTACTTATTCACCAAAGAATCTATTACACACAGTTTCTTTCCGTCAGAAAAAACATTGCTTTTCTTTGTTTCTTGGAAAATTCTTAATCTTGATTATTGTAACAATAAAGTAGCAAATTCTAGCTAACAAAAAGAAAAAAAGTACTAAATTTAAACTAATTATTAGGTTGTCAAGTAGGAAATGGAGCAAAGTTCATGTTACTTATTTCAATTGCACATCACCTCATTTAGACGCCGAATTTGTTTTTCTTGGGAAATGTACATCTTTTCCTCTTTGTAACGCAGTTTGAAAATTAACACACAGATCATCTTAAAATCTGAGTTTTTATGGTGGAAAAAAATCGAACTCAATTATGTGTGCATTTTTTGCTATTTCATAACCTAATACTATTAACAGATAGATAATATTTGAAAAAACAACTACCCTCTGTTTTATTCTTACATTCAAAATAAACAAATAATCTTTTACAAAGTTTCTTTCTGTTACAAAAAACTTTATTGCTTTTCTTTGTTCATCAACACACAAATTCTAAGACTCGCTCACTATAGCAATAAACTAGAAAATCCTAGCTAGCAGTATAACAAAAAGTATAACAGTAGTAAATCAAACTAATTGCTATCAAAGGATTGGCAATACTTGAAAAAAACTACCTTCCATTTTTGTCAACTGGTATTAACCAGATTTTTGCATGTTTTCTACATGTTGCTACATGTTCTCATGGTTTTGATAACTGATAAGAACTCATATTTGTTTAAGATTTTCTCATATTTTTCTTTGGATTTCTTTACAATTCAGTGTTGATGGGATTTTACGTCTCATGGCATCACGGTTTAACTTTGCTTCTGATAATATGTTTCGTATTTAGTTTTATGAAGATCATATGATTTACACATATTTTACTGTCCATATATATTTCAATTATCTCTATAATTATTTATCATTGTGCTTTCTCATTTGTTTGTTCTTTGCAACAGAATTACAATGATATTTAATTGAAATGTTGCAAATATAAGTATTGTTTAAAAAATTAATTTTTTAAGTTACATGGTTTACTATATCCTTCATTCCGTTCATTATGGTTTTTTTCAATGTAGGTCTGTTTTGTAAAGTTTTTTTAATTTTGATTCTTAATAATTTCATTTTTTACTATTGTATTGTATCTAATATTCTATATTAAATGTAATATTGCTGTTAGATAATATTACATCCATTCCTCATGTAATGAAATGTAATTTAATTGTTTCTTTCAACGTTTGCCTATTTTATCTGTTTTATATATTTTTTTAAGTTTATACTAATTAAATTTTTTTTTCCATTTGAAGGCTTCCTAAAATATTTCAGATTATTTCACTCATAGTTCCCATAACAGAAACATACTACTGTTATTACTTTTCTCTTAGTATTTATATTTTCATTGATTCATTTCTATTTACCTTTTTAGAATGTTAATTTCCTCTCTTACGTTCAAATATATATTTTTATAAAATCATTCTTTACTGTAAGGCCAATTCATTTCAATTAAAATTATTTATAATGTGAACACTCATTGAAAAAGAATTATTTTTAATTTTTAGATAAACTGTCTTGCAATGGGCTCTACTTTATTTAAAAAAGTATCATTGTTGCTATAAAAAGCTGAATTCTATTTATTTTAAAACTTGAAAAAGCCCGTGAAACGCCGAGCCATGCAGCTAGTATTTAATAATCATAATATTTGCAAATTTCTGTAGATATATTTTTTTGTTCAGGTTAAATAGTGTCATTTTAACTCTCTAAAAATCCACGAAGTTAGCCCAGGTCTGTATGAGAAATACAAAAATATTAAATACTCAATGCATGCTTGTTTTTGTTGCAAAAAACATTTCCAGTTATTTATTTCCGTTGGTACAAAAGTGCTTTGACCCTATCCAATGCGCATCATAATTTTGAGCTACATTTAAATGACGAAGTCGACTTCTGAACTGCCACCCCACTCTGCAATTTATACCAATAAACAAACAGAACACTCACAACTTTTCGCTTTAGTAATGCTTTCACTTCAACTTAATCCGTGTTAACCGTTCGAATACATTTTTTGATGTAATCATTCGCTGAGATTTTGATTTTGGTTTTCAAAGTGACTTTTCTGAACGAAAGTTTCACTTCTTGATTATCAAAATATTCACTCGGGGCCACAGTGGAAGAAAAAATTAAAATAAAATATTAGTTGATTAACATCTTTTCTGCTTCAAATTTTCTACGAATAAAATTATAAAGATACTATATCTTTTTACAGAAAATTTTCAACCAACAATAAAATATTTTTTGTACAAAATTTATCTCCATTGTACGATTTATATAAATGGCATTTACGAGCAGTGATTTTTATGAAACGGAAATTACTTTTAGTCTGTACACAAACAATGTTTCCTTTCTATACCTTCCTATTCACTACCAATGACGTTTCTCAACATTTCTATTGAATTTGTACTGAAGAGTGTGAAAAAAATATTGAACAGAGCTTCAAAATAATTTTAAAAAGTTAACCTAAACTTGCCTGTTGTCAGTAAAAGCTTGAATCTCAGTTTGAACAAAATAAATTTTCATACCTTACGTTTGTGTGCATTTATTACTTTTCTCTTCAACCTTTATTATTATTATTGAAGATTTTTTTATTCACATGTACTTTTTTTTTAAATTTGATTCGCAAACCTTGTTAAAAAGATTATATTTAAATAAGTCTTAACATAATTTTTTTTTCCCAAAAAATTCCGTTTCCGTTTTTTATTTTTTTTTAATTCTGTTTTATTTAATTTAATTTATTCATTTATTTTTTTGCAAAAAAGAATTTTTGTGGCGATATATTATTTTATTAAATTTAGCTATATTTTTAACGTACATTACCGTTTATTTGATCAAGCACAGGTTTCATAGGGCAACAATTAAGGCTCCAAATTTTCAATACTAACATAACTTGAACTGAATTAAATTGAAATATAGATATTTCAAAATTATAATTTTAAAAAACTGTATTTCGAATAGAATAAAGAAATTCAAAGTAAGAATTTTAATTGCAAAAATTAATTATTAATTTCAGAATTTGCGTTTTGTTATATACGTATTAAGTTATTTTTCATACAAATTTCTACAATAGAAATAAGTTTTTTTTTCTTTTTTTTTCACGTTTATTGAAAATTCTACCATTCGCTTTAATAAAGAACAATAAATGTTCCTTTTATCAAGACCTTTCTCTTGAATTGAAGTAATAGTTTTAAAAAAATAATAATAACATTCTTTATGATTTATTTTTGTTTCCGAAATGAAATTGTTAAGTTCATAAAAAAGTTACTTAAGTGTAAGTCAACAACTTTATTCGTAGCATATATGATAGACTCGTAATTTTTATTTCGCTCCGTTATTTATTTGACAGCGTCAGCTAAAAATTATAAATGCATATTCTGTAGGTAAAAAAACATTATATTGCACTTGTACAAGAAATAAAAAAAATTACCGAAAATTTGATTGTTTTTTTTTTCATTTTAAATAAAAATAAAATTTGTTATGGCTAAAAAAAAATATATATTTTTATTACAAAAATGTTAAGTCTTACAATTTCTTTATAATTCAAACAACAATATGTCGCAGTAGAATTAAACGAGAAATTTTCGTGCTGAATTTTTTTTTAGAATATATTTACTATATATATATATATATATATATATATATATATAATATAATATAATCAATATACTAAAGCAACGCGATAAATAGAACTGTAACAAGACAGTACAGGTGTGGCCAAAATTGTGGACACTTTTTAAAATTATGTTTTTTCAAGTTTGTATGCTTGTGTAGAACATTTTACGTTGCACAAAATGCCAAGTATTTTATATCATTTTAAAGGGAATTTAATACTGAATTCAGTACAAATACAAAATTCAAATATTTGCAACACGAAAAAGTAATGCTGCAATAACTGTCGATATAGGTTAGATACTGATGATAGCAGTGAGTTATCAGAGCTTAGTGAGGTTGCCTTCATTCTTTATTACTGCTTCACTTTGATGTTTCATTAAGCTGAAAATAGTTTCAAGCTCTTCCTTTATTATTACATGATGCCAGGAAACAATTATATCTTCAATTAGTTCCTTTTTATTTCATGTATACCTCATTCGGACAAGAGTTTTCAAACAGTGCCACAAGTTTTCTATAGGATGGAGGTCAGGACTGTTTCCTGGCCAGCACAACTCAATGATTTTAGAACGGTGCCAGTTTTTCAATTACTTTACTGTGTGGCAAGGAGCAGAATCTTGCTGAAAAATAAATGAAGCATTGTTGGGGTAAATAGATTCCTGATAGAAGGCAGAAGTTTAGTTTCTAGAATGGTGTCAATGTATTTTATGACTGTCAGTGTCTCGTCGATGATTTGAAGATGGCCGTACCCTCTGCTGACTAGATGATAAAACTATGAGAGTACTTCACAGTTTCCTGGATGCAGTCAAGATGTAGCATTTCTGCTATTCTAAGTCTTACATATTTTAGGCTATCACTATCGAATAACGATATTTTAGTTTCGTCCCTCTACATAACGTGACCAATAATCATTTGTCCAATTAATGTGTTCCATTGCCCACTATAGTCCCTTTTAGCTCTGCTATAAATTGAGATACGGCTTTTTTCGTGGAATTCTACTTTTTAGTTTTACATCTGCTAATCTACTCCTGATTGTTTTTGAACTGACAGAAACACCAGCATCGCTCAGCTGACTTCTGATGAATCTCCATGAAATTCTTTTATCTCGGAAACATAATATTTTTGTTCTTCTGTCATCAACATATGTGGTGCACCTTTTTCGGCCTGTTCCTGCTTTTTTTTTTATTAAATTTATCTCCTGACATCTTAAACAAAACTTTCAATCTTCAGATGTAGTCACTGAACTACCCACCTGCTACGTAATTTTAACATGGGAAATACCACTTTCTTGTCACACATGTGTTCAATCTACTCTTTTATTTGATGTCATTGTTTTTTGTTTAAATATCATTGTTACCCTGGCCAGGAAACAGTTCAGACCACAATCCTATCTAAAACTTATGGTACCGTTTGAAAACTCTTTTCAAATGAGGTACCAATGAAATAAAAAGGAACTAATTGAGGATATAATTGTTTCCTGGCATCATGTAATAACTAAGGAATAGCTTAAAACTATTTTTAGCTCAATGAAACATCGATGCGAAGCTGTAATAAAGAATAAAGGCAACCTCACTAAGCTCTGATAACTCACTGCTATTATCGGTATCTAATGTATATCGACAGTTATTGATGCATAATGTTTTTTGCGTTGCAAATATTTGAGTTTTGTTTTTTGTATTGAATTCAGTATTAAATTCCCTTTAAAATGATATAAAATACTTTGCATTTTGTGCAACGTAAAATTGTCTAAAAGCATACAAACTTAAAAAACAACAATTTAAAAAAAAAAAAGTCTCCACTATTTTGGCCACCACTGTATATACATGAGTGTGAAGTATTTTTTTCAAAAATATATGCTAATATTTATTGTGATTTAAAATGGAACAGGACGATTTCCACATATACATATTGATCTCTACTCTCTCTGTCTTGGTATATCTCTATTGATCGATTTGCTTTATTAAATTAATTGCAATTTAGTATATTATTATACATGCCAAAATTTTTTTGCAGTACAGCGACATGTCTGAATAATGATAAAGAAATTGTAAGATATCCTACTTTTGTTGTAAAAATATTAATATCGTAACTATAAAAGATTAAATTTTTTGTAGAATGCCACCAGGTTGACTCTTTTCTGTGAGAAGCAGCTTTCGTTTGGAAAGTCAGAGGCCGGAGAGAAATGCACTTTGGATTCCCAGTTCAATAGATTTCAATTTGTTTCCCATTTTAATTACAATTAGAAGAAGGTGGGTAAAAATACCTATAAGCTTTTCTGAGATTCCCGTTGGCTTCGTTGAGGTTAAAATACGCTCCATTGCTCCTTCATGCATCGAATTCTGATCTTAACCAACCGAATGAGATGCATTGTAAGAAATCAGAGCAGCAATCATTCCATTTCTTTTATTATTAAGAAGTGAATATATGTACAAAATGAAGGGTGTTCTGGGGGATATAAATATTAGGAGGCACCGTACAGACTCGCCTATTCTTCCTTTGGTGGCTTTAATGAAAATGATAACCCTTATTATCACAGTAAAATTGATATACTATCAACTTTTATTTTTGAGTCCAAATTCGATTAGAAAACATTTTATAAATTAAGTTTTTATTCCTTTCACCTATATTCTCCCAAAAGTTCCGATACTTTTTGCTGTGGGTTACTATAAATTTGTTCCTTCTCTTCTAATTTCCAACTGTCTTACTGAATTTAATTGGATGAATGAATAATTCTTCCAATGACAGAAAAACAATTCCTCTGATCACAACTAAAACTCCGCACGTCTCAGTTGCATTTGCTACGAAAATAAAAAGCAATTCAAAAATTAATAATAAAAGGCAATAGAAAAAAGAATTGCCTGATTTTTTTTTTTTTTTCATGTAAACCCTAAATAAAACTCGCATTGATAGATAAACTACAGTTTTTTTCTATATTGAACAAAAAGCTTAGTTTAAAAGCCGTGTTAACAGACTAAAGATTTCTTTTCTTTTTAAACTCTCGAGTCACATTTATTCGAACATATATCGTGACACCATCACATTTTGATATTCCTTTACCACAGTATTTGCTAGTGTATGTGCGAATGTCAAAAAGAAAAGAAAAGAACGACGGGGGAAGGAAAGATGGAACGGTAGACCACATCGGACGCTCATTCGCGGAGGAGGCCGGTACCGCCCGTTGGGCCACCCCTACATCCGGGTACCGCCCCTGGACCGGAGGGGAAGACCCGGGTGCACGGCAGCAGCGTTTGCAGTTGCGCCAGTGCAGTAGCAACCGTCGCAGCATTCACTGCGCCACTCACTGCGAATCTGGAAAAACTGAAAATATCGTCTGCAGCGTACGCCGCCGTTCCGAAGAACCCCTCCGGCGAAGCGATGCGAGACCACACCGCAGTCACTGTGTTCGTGGAAGGTGAGTACTCTTATATTTTCCTTTTCATTTATTGCCGGAAGATTTTGTTTCAAAGATCTTTAACAAAAAATCGCAAAAAGAAATTTTATTTTTAATGGTCGCTTTATTCAGTGCCATTGTTTTGATTTTTGAGCCACACGATTTTCTTCATGATGTTTGGGTTGGAAGAAGCTTTCGTTGTAAGAATTAGCATACATTGCATTAAAGTATTACTGCGATGACATGATCCCCGGAGATTCACTCCATTTTGGGGTGAAGAAAAATTTGTCTGGAAAAAGCTATGTGATTTCTTCAATTCTCATGCGGTTGACAGTCATGTAACTTTTAGAAAATTGCTGTTAAAATGCCTATATATGCATTAGAATTTTATTATTTTTTTTAAACTTTGCATACGAGAAAATATTGAAATAATTTAATGGGAATGATTAAGGTTTCTGTTATAATAACATATTTAATGCAGTCAAAAATATTTTTTGTGTGTGGGGTAACAAACTTATCATCATTAAATTAACTTCTACATTGATAACTTTTGTAGTTTGTTTAAATTTTCTTTTACTAAGATTGTTATGAACCCATTTATACCTAATTGATTCTTTGTCGGTGGCTGTTCCTATGTGTTTACATTTTTGAAGCCCTTTTCAGTCTCGTGGGCTTGGTCCTATAAAAAGCAGGCCGATCAGATGCATTAACTATTTATTTAATTCGAATTCTAATAAAATGTGGTTTCTGAAATCATTACTCTCGTGTTCGATTACTTTAGAAATGACCTCCCTGTGTCCTTTGAAGGATTTAAGACACATTGATGTGTTTAGGATGTTACGTGAAGTTATTCATTTATTGTTTCTTTTGTATTCTTTGTGTGTTTTTTAAAAATCTTTTTATGAAATGGTATGTGAAAGCAAAGTTAATTAATTATTTATCAATTCCTCTACTGCAGAAATGCATCATAAAATATTTATGGAAAAATATTACTTTTGAGTCGACCTCATCGTAATATATGTTTATTGTTGGAATTTTTTTATATAACTTATTTATTATTCCTAACGAATCATTTATTTTATTTTTGAAAATTGAACTTATATGGGGATTGTTTTCATTTATTTCTTTTTTAAAGCTGAACAATAAGATTTCTTTTTGTTTCATTCCATAATTATTCGTCATATGGTATCGATACAAAATTTAGATTTAATAATATAAGGGGAAAAAATGATGAGAGTATTGATTGAATTTTTCTCCGATATGTTTATTTGTTGAATTCTCATACAATTCTATTGTAAAATTTGTGCTTTTATAAGGATCTAGACCTTATTTGTTCCTTATCTTTGGGAATTACGATCATAATTGTCTAAAATTTTGTTGAACTTTATTTAGCCTTACTTCTGATTTCAAGATATTAATTGAAATTGTTTATTCAGGGCATTTTGTCTGGAATGTTCTTCACTTGCTAAATTGAAAATTTAAAGAGGAATTTTTTTTTTTGTGAATTTATTTTCTGCTGCTGGTTTCCTCATCATCGAACTGCGGTAAAACTTCTTTTCTCATCCAATCATGTCCATTGTGGAGATGAGAAAGAAGATCTGTCCATCGATTCACATTTTATGCCCAGGAGAAAAATTGTACAAAATTATGGAATTTCAGAGAAGGGACAAACAAATTTAGCAGTAAATTAAGGGGAATCCATGCAGCCCGATGAAAGTAACGTTTTTTAAATAACTCACTTTTTTTTGCAAAATGAGTCGTCACACAAGTCTCATGATATTTTATGCGAACATTACCAATTATATCGATGAATTTTTTTTAAAATTTCTAAATTTTTTTAAAGGTATAGCTGAAGGAAAATTGCACGTATCTTATAAAAATATATATTACAGGACCTAAGTTAAAATAAATTTGTACTTGATTGCGTGTGTGATCGGATTGTTGTTCAGTTCAGATCCGATTTCGAACTTAGGAAGCAAACTTAAATTAAATGTGCTCTGTATCATTTTTATAATGCATTATTAAATACTTTTTTTTAAGATTTTGGTTGTAATTATTTAATCAAGTATTTTATTAAGTATAAGTATTTAATTTATTTCATTATACTTAAAGAAATCCGTCATGAACATTTATTTCTTAAAATAACATTCTTTTGTTGTTAAGGTAATAATATTTCGAATTAATATACGTTATAAAATAAGGGAAAGGATAATAATCTGATAAAATTAAGTATTTGAAAAGATTTTTATGCTAGCATAATTTAATGCTTTGTATGTAAATCAACAAAAAAGCTAACTCGAGCAAATTTGAAACATCCAGTGGAGGTGTTATAAAGTGAATGATATTCATATATTTTAAAAACAGTAACCATTTTTAAATATTTTATGTTGAAAAAAGGATTTTTTAAGACAAAATCTTTTTTAAAAAAATTGAGACATGATCATTTTTTTCTTTTGCCAATCGTTTTTATGGATAACTTTTCATAGAAATTAATATTCTAAAATACATGATTAAAATCGTTTTTAATGGATATCGGTACACTTTTCTACGAAAATTTAAGAGTTCATTGAAATCTTTACATTCAAATCTTAAGAGTTAATTAAATAAGTTTTAAAATGTAAATATTTGTTTTAAGAGAATAATGCAAAAAGTTTCACATGCAAGCGCTTACTGAAGGGGAACGGGATTAGATAGCCCACTTGTAAAAATCTATTTAAGTGACAGTTTGAGGAAGGGAAATGAGTAATGCTCCCAACTCGATTTCTAGCTTATAGAACTATAAACAGCATAAGATATAGAAATATCTTATGCTGTTTATAGTAGCATGAATCAGAGAGAACACTGTGTTTCACACTTCTGTGACTGTCCTTTTATTGAAAACTCGAGTGTTTTTGTTCAAAGTGAATTGCTTTCAAGTGTGACCGAATGAATGATTTGAGAATGACATTTGTAATTGTTGCTGCTCAATAAAAGCTCTTCAAATAACATTTCTCATTTGTCAAAAGTGTTATTTCAACTGATGAAACGGTTTTCTAAATATGACCCTAGATTTTAAACGTTAGCAACATCACTATTTTTAAACTTATAGTAAATAACTTCGGCCCTTCCAGATTTTTTTTATTTTTTAATTTTTATCGTGGTTATGGTTCACTACTTTTATTATGATAGACAATTTTTGAATTTACACTGTTCATTTAAATATAATTTCATAGTTTTTTCTTAATTCAATGAGGGTAAATTTTGATCATTAACTTTTTGTTTTTGCTATAGTAATTTACGAATCACGGTCTAACTAGTACTTGCAATCATTGACAATTTTTTCAATTCCTATTATTAGTTCACACTCTCCCTATCTATAGGGAGTATATCTTGTTTAAATTTTCAATCGTTAATAAAATACTTTCTATTCATCCGTTCAAGTTCAAATACATCTTTTTAAACTTGTAGTGGATGACACTTGATGTTAATACAGTTTTCTTAAAATATTAATTCGGTAATTCTGTTTAATTAATGAATAAATAGTAACAAACAAAAATAAAAGTCCAACACCATATATAAAAAGGAAAATAACTCGTTGTGTCCCTGTAGCGCAATGGATAGTGCTTTGGACTACTAATCCAAAGGCCGTGGGTCCGAATCCCA
>BMAV01027862.1:31274-59450 GCA_019973955.1 Trichonephila inaurata madagascariensis | reverse complement strand
CCCCCCCCCCCCCTTGTGTGCGCCACTGCTTAAACTACTATTTTGTTTCACAATTAAACAAATCTTCCTTTTTTTTTAATTCTCAGTATGAAATATCCGTAGGGCCTGGGTTCGAATCCCGAAGAAGGCATGGATGTTTGTATTGTAATCCTTCATGACTTTAAATTTCTTCTTTCCTTTGTGATGTGTGCTTCATGCTTACTTTTGTAAGCCCCCGTGTGATACTTCGTGGTCACGAGCATTTATAAATGTTCTCAATAAAAAAAAGTATGAAATATGCTTTTCAGTATTATTATGCTTTAAACAGATTTTTGACGTAAAATGTTTAGTATAAAATGTATATTTACGTAATGTTTCTTAATTTGAAGATATTGAAGACGTATATGAATTTGAAGATAAGAGATAAACCAGTAAGTATGTTAAAGGAATAAAGATTTATATGAATATTGACTCATTTTCAAGCTGAAAATATAATTCTTCTTTATATAATCAAGTAAAGTCAGTATCTAAGTCATTATTTTAGTATTGCTATCCTCACACAACATAAAGGCTTATTTTGTACAACTTTGAAGGCCATTTTTTTTTCCTTTTAAAGAAAGTGGATTGATCATTAAAATCGATTTGTGTAATTGGGCGCTGTCGCAACGCGTTGTTTACACGGACCTGTCTGCACTTTCCCCGGAGTCCACGACGCGTCGCAATTTATCACCGTCGCACAGACGCCGTCTTCGATAGTAAAAATTCTGCCGAAAATAAATATAGGAAAAAGCGACCTTTTGTGTGTGTGTGGTCGCACGCCTCCACAAAGAATTGGAGTCAAACCGGAAGCATTTTTTGGTAGAGCTCCTTCGGTATTAGTATCTCATAGATTTAGAAAACTTTTTAATTGAAAAAAACAACTGCAATGTTAATATCTACACTTCCCTTTAGTTCAGTACTCATATTGAAATACCCATCAATCAACTCAATTCTTTTGTGTATAAATTATGCGCTTCTTAAAAACTTTAATGCGAAATGGGTTTAATGTATAAATGCTCAAATAAAAATACAACTAAATGTTTCAAAACTCTTAGGACTTAATTGGATTGAATGTATTAATCAAACTAAAAAGTTTTTTTCTCTATTACTCAAAAATATTTTCATTGTTTGTTTACGGTATTATAGATCAGTGATACTCATCCTGCGGCCCGCCGACCTTTTTTGAGTGGCCCAGTCATGGTCCATTGCACTGAGAAATTCAATTGGTCCATTGCACTAAGAAATTCAATCATTGGAGAATAATGTACAAAAAAATTTAACAGGAAATTCTATCAATCAAGCAATCTAATGTATCAATTTGCTTTTTTTAAAGTAGAATGTAAGTAAGAGGCTTGGTCATAGATGAAAGAAAATAAAAATTATCCTCTAACGCAGTAAAAATTCATAAAAATAAATATGTTTGTGTGTGTGTTTAATACAGTATTAAAATAAAAGCCAAAAATGAGTTTTAATATTTTGATCAATTTTGTTTGTCAATGTTGCTTTGATCTTATAGTGTGTTTTTTCTATTATCCGTTTGTTGCGGCACGCATGAAATATCTATCATGTGTATGCGGCCCGGCGGGAAAAAGGGTTGAGTATAAATCTAAACAATTTTACAGAAGAATTTTAAAATGGCATAAGTACGCAATAACCAAACAAAACTATTTTGGCACATCAACCAATAATAATGACTTGATGTAATTTTCCATCTGAAAGTGTGTTCTAAATTTGTGATATTAATTCTAATATTAAGTGAAAACATTTCTCATGATCGGGCAAGTCTGTGAGTTATGCATGTCCTGTGAATGAATTTTAGAAGATACGCGTATTTAAAACTTCCACAGACTGCTTTGATCCGTCTTTCAAAACATACAAATGCAATTAGCAAAATATGTGAGTAATATAATTTTGGATAATTGTCCATTTTACAAGTTCTGGCTTTTTTTTCTTTCATGCATAGTTTTAAGAATACTATTATTTCTTTTATCGCAGTATCTTGTAAAATGGTTCATACGAGTTGTTAGAATGTTTTTCTTAAAGTTTAAAGAAAGAAAACAACTCAAATTTGCTTCTTTGTTTATAATCGACTAAGGTCATTGCATCGATCTCATTCCACGCAGGCCTTCGTCAGCTCATTCTCATTCTTTGTGATGAGGCAAAGTAATGTTTATTTTTTTATCGGTCCATTTCTTAAGCTCCTTTTCAGAAGAATACTGACCTTCAGTCATTTTTATTGGAAAAGTATGTGTTTCAATTCCACACTCTATTCTTTTTATTGGATATTTACATAAAATTATTATTTCCCTCTTAATTCTAGCAATTAATTCGCGATCATGAATTTCGATAGGGTAAATTTATTAAGTACCGTAAAATCCGGCGTATAACGCGCACTTTGAACACAAAAAATAAGATCGAAAATTAAGGGTGCGCGTTATACGCCGGGTATAAAAACGATAGCTTTAAAAATAACAAAAAGGATGGGCATAAAAAAAATTTACTTTTAGATGTATCGAAACTCTGTTTATTTAAAAGAAACGACTTGCTTTTTGAACAAGAACAGTTGTAATTCTAGAAGTATACTATTTTTTCAAAAATCTAGCATAATACCTCGAATAGAATACTTCAAAACATAAAAACAATGTATATTAATACTTCAGATTTCTTCATTAAAAAGGGGGTGCGCGTTATACGGCGAATATACCTAAAAATTGAAAAATTTATTTTGAAAGTATAGGTGCACCGGATTTTACGGTATTTTGTAGGAAGATTTGGATGCGCACTTGTTAGGAAATTAGAAATGGAGAGAGCTACTGTAAATATCGATCGACTGACTTTCGGAGAGATCACGTGAGGCCAACTAAAACGACTGATTAGTGTGTTTCTGATCACGGGGATTATTAAAAGTTTATTTTATCGTGCACCCTCTGGCAAACGATAAAATAAACACGAGCCTCGCGGTCCTTCTTTGAAGCACCCTTATCGTGACGAGGTGACGAAACACGAATTGACTAATATTTCTCGCAGCCGCTGTGTATATTTTGGAAATGTCAGACGTTTGATTGGGATGTCTTCTATCGAGCACTCAACCCGCAATCGGTGGCCACTGTTTTTGTTTGGATTGGCTAGATTAAAAGTGGCGGCGGTGAACCTTAATTGGCAGCTAGGAGCAACAATTAAGGGCGATAATTGGCTGAGAGACGGCGCCCAAGACGATGAACACTTGGAAAAGAAACACGCAACACAGTTGATTTACGATGATGGTGAATTCTGATACATCGGATGTGCTTGCGTAGCCACAAAATGTTGTGTAACGAAATGTGTGCTTAAATATATATTTAAAGTTACCCTAGCTAGGAATAATTAAAATGATTTTAAATACGATGAGAGCTGGATGGGTTAACGAATGAGAGAGAGAGAGAAAAGGCTATTTTCTGTTCGCGCGGAAGAGTGCGTTAGTTCTTCGCGTTACACCCAGTTGGGTCTTGTTCCAGATCGAAAAGTGAAATATCTGTTCTTACTCATCATTTCGTTGCGGATCTGAAGAACTCTTTTCCATGATTTCCTTTGTATAATAATTAAAAGTAAACTCCGTTTAAAGAGTGATGGAGGAAAAGGAGAGTGTTGGATGTGATATCTCAATGCACAACATGCTTACAATTAAAAAAAGTCTTTTAATGCCATACGACTTCACAGTAAAATTCTGACGGACATTTTACCGATAAAACTCGATAGCTGTAAATGTGCTGATTAACTGATTTGTCCCATTCGTGTGGAATAAAGAGTGTTTCGCATTTTAACCAGGTATCTTCACATTAGTGGTTTTCGTACCGTTAAAGTTCATAAGTCTCATTTTCTTCCTATTAGGAATTTGGATTGCATTGACTCATCTAAGAACAATTTAAACTAAACATTTACATTTCAGATTTAGTTGCTTATATGTCTCTCAAATTCATTTCCTTAATTGCAATAATGTGTTAAACCAGTGCTTCTCAAACTTTCAATATTTGCGACCCAATTTTCCTGGCCGCCCCGCTTCATACAATAATAATCTATTCAATGCAATAATAATAATGTGTTTTGACGCTAAGGCTACAGCGCGATTTTAATTATGTATATATAAACAGTACAAATTACCAAGATTAAATTTTGTACATAATTTTGTATATGAGACGCCCGTGGGTGTCACCAGTAATTATTAAAATTGTTCTAAAGTTGGTATTGATAAATTAACTATATATCAAATATACACATTGTGCAGTTCTGATACATTTATAAGTATATCACTGTAAATGTGTATTTTATTTTTTATTATGTCAGAATGTATTTCGTTTCAGTCAATTTGTAATTTTTAAAATATTTTATTTTTGATATCCCCTTCATAGGATTATCACGTTTCTCCCGCAGTTAGAGAAGCGCTGTGTTAAACCGTTTGATGCATTGTTTTTCAGTTGATTGAGAACATGGATTCTGTCAACTGATTGTTGGAATGTATTAACTTGATTCTATAGATATAAAGTAAATAAAAACTTAATTTATATAAGCGTTGCTGATGATCCACCGAAGATCTTGCCTTGTAGGTAAAGTGCAGATTATATAGATAATTCGCAGATTACCTAGCAAAAAAATTTCCTTTTTTGAATGGATCATCTTAGTTAATGTGGAGAGAGATTTCTTAGCTAAGCTGCAGATTAACCGATTTCTACACTTTAGCGGTAACAGATATATTTGGATAAAACGGATTTATTAAATGATGATCCAAAGAATTAAAAATATGATTTAGACTGAATTTTGATTGTTAAGAAATAAATCCTTTTGTTTTTAATGTTTTCTTTCATTACCGTGTTTTTGAAGGCCCTCCCTTCCCTTTTCATGTGTTTAGGCGGATCGTTATCCGTCGTGTAAATTGGGGGTTTATTTTGCGGCGCGGTCTGAAAATCCACTGATCGCATAAAGCTTTCCCCCCAAATGTAAACATGAGATATCCTTCTCGCAATCGCGGGGGATCGAGGGTTCTTGTGGGTTTTGAGAAATTGTAAGTGATGCTGTGTAGTGATATACGATATGAGTAAGGTTCTTTGAGAATTAGAGTGTCTTTCAAATGGCCCATTGTTAAAATTAATGAATTGCAAATCTAGTTGTAACGAGAGTTTCCTTCCTTCTTCAACATTGTCTGCAGAAAATATTCATGTTTACTCATATTTTGTCAGACGATTTTTGGCATTTGAAAGAGTCTTGCTTTAGAATACTTCCTAAGTGGCTCGACTCCCAGGGTCTCAAAAATCCTTTTCCAGGCCATCCATCTTCTTGCTAGTGTTCTCCAATTTTTAATTCTCAAAACTAGGCGATCTTTTTCTAGGCCATCTTAGATTTGGCCTGCCGTGTGTCATTAGTGAAGCGGTCTTTGTCCCTTCTGACACCATGTTCACTGTATTTTGATGTCGGATTGTTTGCATGAGTGATAGAGCTCGAAATTTGCCACTTTTCCTGAATTCCTCCGAAAATAAAATCTTCCTTTCGTAGATACTTATCAGGTTCTCTCATCTGTTCGAGACATGGTTTCACATGCATGAGTTAATACTGATCTGAAAAGAATTTATACAATAAAAACTTTGTTTTTCTCTTGATTAAATTCCGCGCGCGCGCGGTTTCTTATATTTTCCTACTCCCATTAAGACATCTATTAGCCATAGTAATTCTCTTTTGGATTTCAGTAGTACAATCGTTCCTATTGTTAATTGCCTTAGAATAGTACGTTGTGAAATATGTATAAAAATATCGTTATCGTGAAATATGAGGAAATGGAATTATTATGCTACCAGAGATTAGAACCATCATTTACTTCCAGTTTTGTGCCAAAAGTCAGCTACAGAATGTCACCGTGAATCCTGTATACTGTTTTAGGTACTACTGTTGTATCATGTGTCACTGCGAAGGGTTGGTACCTAAAGTTCAAAAACAAGGACTGTGACATTCTAGCAGAGCGTCTTGGCCGGCAAAACGGTTTCTGGCAGAAAAAAAAACTTACTTGTTACAACCCTATATTACTGTAGTTTATAATGAATTTAAAATTATACTTTATTATTAAAAATATATGAACTGTTAAGATTTAAAGTTGCATGTGTGAAAAAAAGTCTGAATGTTATTAGTGGTGTAATAAAAAAAAAGCTGGTGAGGTTTTCGATCAGGTTTTGGTTTCCATTTGAGAAAAATGTAAGCATTAGCACTGCGGCAGTTATTTAGCCTTTTTATTTTAAGAACTTTTTTTTACAACTGCATCTTTACCAATGTCAAGGCAACATGTAGTTAGAATCACAAATCCGGGATCATAAAATTCGCTAATGCTGCCGCAGTACGGAGGAAGCTTAATCGATGAATACGAGAGCAATAGACAAATAAAGCCAATAGAAACTACAGGATAAAAACACTTATCGCAATTTAAAATGGTTTCAGATTCATAGAAACGCTTAAAAATTCCACTGGGCTTAAATGACGTTGTCGTTTTGAGAAACATTTATTTTAAGAAATAAATTTGAAAATTTATGGACCTTTTGCAACAATACCAAGTAGTTTGTATTTTCGTTCTTTATATATACTATTGTTACATTATGATATGCGTTGCACATTTATAGAGTAAATTTCGCGACTTATTAATTCCGTATACATTTTCTCACTTTTATTCAAACTTTGTGCATTTAAGAACAGGGCTGCCTATTTATTTATTTTTGAGGAAAGGTTGTATTAAAGCTACGCGATGTATGTAATAATTAGATAAAAGAGATTTACATTTCGTTTATTTCTATGAGAAAAGGCCTTTTTTTTCAGAATTTTTTGTTTTTATTGAATTATTTTAAAAAAAAACAAAAAAACTTTTTCTTTTTATTATTAAGTATGATAAGGGCTGACAAACCATCAGTACTGGAAGCACTTAAATCCTCTTTTTGAAATATGTTCCCTTTAGATTTTTAAATAATTCAATCTCGAACTGCTGCGAGTGACACACACAAATCGGGATGTGTTACTCATCCCGAATAATTTCGCAAGATATTTCCACCAATTAGTCGGACCTTCCCACGGAAGGCAACTGTGAACCTCCTCCTTGCGATCTTCTGCCAGAATCCGTATCACTGTGGGGAGTCGGGTGACCCCCAGCAGTTCCATTCGGCAATTAGAGAAGTTCCAAAAACTGTGTTTAGCCTCGTTTAGGGCACTTCGCCTCGCCTCTCCTTTGCATTGCGGCGCCGCACATTGGAGCGCAAATGAAAGCGCCGCGTGAGTCACCATTTTGGAAACGCTCTTGGGCAGACCGCTTTCAATTGCAGATTGGACTCGGACTTTAATATGTTTTGAATAGAAAACAGTGGATATACTGGAAGTAATTTATTTTGCAGTATAAAATGAATGACAAAAATTATTTTTGCTAATTTTTCATCTATTAACTGTAATACTGAATCTGTCAATTCTGAACTAAATACACAATTTCGAGATAGATAATGGCAAATTACTCGTCATGTGCTATAACGTGGAAGATTTTGTTCCCATCATATCTATTTTCGAACCTGTAGCAATAACAAAAATCACTAACACTGGATAAGAATAAACTCAATATTATTAATTGAAGGATAGAAAAGACTTTTTCGCGCAAATAAAATCTGAAGGAATTAATTAAGATTATTTACCTCAGAAAAAAACAGGGATCCACAAACGAACCGATTCGTGAGAGATTCTTTCATGCTTCCTCGTCACTTCATTGGAAATAGCCCTAGTGTAGCTTCCAAGTGTGCCGCTGATGAACAATTAATCACCCCTCCCCCATGTAGAACCTTACGAGTAAATCTTTAATATAATTTTTACTGCTAGAACTCCTCGTCTTACATTTTATTTCGTAGATTACTAACTTAGTTGTAAATAGTTACGAATTGTTGACTGTCTCACAGATTTCCATTTCCAACCATTACCATCTCATTCATTGCTTCAATTCACTTTAAATAATCTCATTTACATACTGCGTTTCTTCTAAGAATGATAAGTTCTTGCAGTAATATATCGGAAAAAATCCCTGGTTAGTTTCAAAAGAAAGAAAAAAAAAAACCTCGCTAGACAGCCCGTTTAAATTCTAGCCTCGTTTATGCATTACTCTTTCTAAAGAATTTTTGTAGATAAAGAAATGATATCGTGAAAATAAAAAAAAATATTTTTTTAAATATGTGTAAGTTTTACCCTGAAAAGATTTAAATTAAAACCTGGTAAAGAGAAAATTCGCTTCAGAACGAAAATGAGCGCGTGCTTTTATATGTAATTAACGCAATGAAAGATGAATGCGGCTACTTTTTCAAACAATGCCCTCCCACCCCCTCTTTTTGACATCGGAGAAATGACCCCCCCCCACCTTATACAACAACGAAGTGGATGCAATTTTGTGATCGATATTAAAAATAGATTTTTAAAAAAAACTGAGATAATTATTTTAATTAGGAAAAAGAATATTAAAAAAAAATCTCTCAATTCGGATTTTTTCCCATTTTTTATCTGACTTCAACCCATTTATGTTCTTCTTCATGGTTGTAATCTGACAAGTTGATAAACAAAAGGTAATTTTCTTAAACTTATCCGATGCCTATTCGAACACAATTGCTAATAACAAATGCATTCATTTTATAGCCTTGATTTTTAAATTTGAAATTGCACATGAATTGATTCCTTCGACTTGATTCTTCAGATATAAATGCATATAGAATCCATTGTTCCTTCACAATATATGTTACATAATTATCTCAAAGACAACAATAATTTTTGCTTCAATTCATGAGCTTTACCTACACGCGTTCAAAGGACATGAAATACTTTATGAAAATATCTTTTTACATCGATTTTACTCCATCACTTCTGTTTTTCGTCGCTTCAAATGCAGGTCTTTTCTGAAGGAAGTCTTTTGTATCAGTAACTGCTGCGAATGATTACGATAAATAATATTTACTAATCGAATACATAATATTCAGGTATTTCAAGGATATTGGTTTCTTCGTGCAAGCTCTATTTTTTTTTTTTTTTTTAATGAAGCTTGACATTTCATAGGCTCTCTCTTGCCTTTATTTTGTCTTTATTATGTTAAAAATTGATAACTGACTGCGGATATCTCAAAATGAGTTGAGATCATAAATGTGGGCAAATATATATTTTGAGAGGCTCCCCCGTACCCAAAAAATATTTTTAGCAAGCCAATGTAATGTATTATTAAAAACGCAATTAATTAGAACAATGATGAAAAGCATACATTTTGATATTTCTTTAATACTCTCTAACTCAGTGGCACAACAACCCATGAGGGCCAGTGCCTACTGTGCCCATCCCAGTATGCGTGACTATTGGGCGCTGAGGTGCATGAGCAGATGTCCCGATCAAGTGGTCAGTCTGAAGCGAGATTTCCAGTGTTAAAGTCCCCAAGAAAGCTTTGTACTCATTTTATCGACCCACTGCATTTCTTTAATACTAATGCGATGAAGAACGCTGGGATTTTCTCAATATTTTTTTCTTACAAAAAAGAAAGATTTTTGTTTTTTAGACTAAGTTGAAAAAATTTTCTTTTTTTTTCCTCCCAACTTAAAAAAAAATGTATAAGGTAATTTTTTAATAATTGAATATTCATATTTATTGAGGAGAACTCCTTTATTTTGTATGCGCACGAAAGTTTTTTGATAAGTTCTCACATAAATTCTCACAATTATATTTTGTATATACATCAGTGGCGCACACAAGGAGGGGTTCCGGATCCCCCCCCCAAAGCCCTTGATATTTTTTCCGATTGATTATAATTCTAAGTATATAGTGCGTAAAATTTAATTAAGTATTTGTTATTAATGATTAATTTTATTAATTAATGCTAATTATTTATTCAATAATTAGTTTTTTAATGTGTTTTGTTCCCGAAAATCGACAAAATCAAAAGGAGCATGATACAAGAATGGTGAACTTTCAACCCCGGACCCCCCCACCCCTTGAAAAATTCCTGTGCGCTACTGATATACATGATATATAATATATTTCTATGCCCATGCATGCAATAGTTAGAACACACCCTTAAATGATTTTTTTAATATTTGAATTGTGAAAATTTATGTGCTATTGCTTCATGTGCGGTGGAGCAAATCGAACCTTATTAGGGTGTTCTAGTTCGCTTATTATTGGTCTAGAATTTTTATAATCAGTTAATCGACCCTTTTTCTCTTTCTAACTGGTTTGTATGTTTTAATCATGAATTTAAAATTATCTTAAGATTCAATGCTAAAAATAAACCCAAGTTTTTCTTCATTAAAACGTATTTTGGACAATAAAAAGTAATGTACAAAATTATTGTTCATCTTTATCTTTTTTATACATGTCAAAAAAAAATGACGAGTTACTGTACACACAATGATTGTCATTTAAAAATTTTTTAAGCCTGTGGTTTAGTTAATTGGAAAATGTCATAAGTAGTTTTTATACAGGATCCTAAGTTTTCCTATCTTAATATTTTACAAGGGTGTTACTTTTCACAAAAATGGATTTCCAAATTTTTATAAGGGTTACAACTCTTTCTTCTTAACGAAGTTTATTTTTTCTCTCTCTGTATTTGTGTTATCGGTTAATTTCTTAAAAGTAAAAATTTCAACACTAAAGGAACATTTTTGAAATAAAAGAAATTACTACTTATCTTATATCATTGAAACTTTCAACATTTATTCACTTTAGATAAACATTTTCATGTTACATCTAGTTCAAAAAAGTTAGTAAAATAATTTTTAGATTAAAGTGTAAATTGATTTGGAACTTTGTAATGTAACATCAGTTTGGAATTTTTTCCTTCTTTCTTCACATATGAATGTAAAGGGTGGAGGGAAGTGGAAAACTTTTTTAAAAAAAATGTTTTCTTTAAAATAATAATACAATGAAGATACCGTTAAAAGTATTGATTGTACAATCAGATAATGTTTTTAACTATGTTCCTTAAATTTAGTAATTTTTATTATGACACACATTGGAAAATGCCGTTTCCTTTAGGAATATATATCTACATGATTCCGAAGTTAAAAGAATTATATAAAGAGGAAGTCCAGTTTGTCCGTCCAATTCCTATTGTTAATGAAAAATACTCGCTTTTTCATTCAACTTATGGAACTTTGATTGTTTTTGTGGGATTTTTTCAATTTGTGAATAGATTAAATGATTTATTTGCTCGTATCAATCTCATTATACGAAATGAACTCCACTCTCTCTCTCTGTCATCTCTCTACCAAAAGGGTGAATTCATCTGAAAAATAATTTTTAAAATCCTCCAATTTTTGTTAAATCTATTCTGTTAAACCAACAACGGAAACTGTTTCTGGAATTGATTCCGAATTTAATATGAGTTAAATTCTGGAAGATTGTGTTTGGAGTAGGGTTTATTATTTCCCTCGTACCTGGAAATTATAGAATATATGGATGAA
Source organism: Trichonephila inaurata madagascariensis (assembly GCA_019973955.1). Classification (NCBI taxonomy): domain Eukaryota; kingdom Metazoa; phylum Arthropoda; class Arachnida; order Araneae; family Nephilidae; genus Trichonephila; species Trichonephila inaurata. The sequence goes on along the minus strand of BMAV01027862.1, from coordinate 47,967 downwards.
AAAAGAATCGATTCAATACCACAAATTAGAACCAAAACATTATTTAACCAAAAAGAACATTTAAAATTCTTTAATACATTGACTGTCACTGTATTCTTCAGGATTCTGGTGGAAAAAACAATATTTACGATTCGTTTACTATTACCTAAATTCAGATTTACATTCAATATCATTAGAGCTGTACTGAGTAAACAAAGTGAGATGGACAGTAAAGGTTTTTTATTAACTATAATTTATAATATTGAAAGAAATATGCAAACTATTTATTTTTTAAAATATTTTTTTTTACTGTACAATTGGATATTTTAATATGCATACTCTTCAGTTTCTTAAGGTGTGCCAGCCATCCTTGACTTTTTTTTATCTTGGAATATTATTGTTGCCAATGAGAGTGAGAGAACATTAACGTCGCCCTGTTCAGCTACACGAGGGATTTGGGTGACGAATCTCGTAATTTTGAACCATGGTCAAGTGACGAGGATGACATCTGAGCTGCCACCCCCTAACTTCCACACCTCACCAACGGGAGGACGTTTGAGACCCGACAGATTGCGTGCATCAGCTTCTCTACACGGCGGGTCTACAGCGGCACTAGGCTCGAACTCATGACCCGTCAGTCACGAGCCAGTGACCTTGATCACTAGGGACCCCCCCCCCCATTAATTTTCCGGCCACTTGAAATATTTGTTACATGTATGTGGCCCGGCGGAAAAAATGGTTGAGTACCCCTGTATGTGGCATAGGGGTACTCTAAATAGCCGTCAAGCTGCAAGCATTTTCGTGAGGCTGGTGGAAGGGGAAGAGAGATGTGAGGCCCTGACCACCCCCTGGGGATTCTCCCTCAAAATTGGGGTACTATTACTTGATGGTGTTCAAAGCTGTGGCTAAGGACAGACATACATCTGATCCTTTGCTGCGGTGAATTCCGCGACCTCGTTCAGACACCGTCAGACAGGTGGCATTAACCTCAACAACAACTGATTTAAGTTGAAATGTGATATTAATTTTGAGGCATTTTATTCCTCTGAATGTTCTGTTCGTTCTTCTCAAGGCTTGAAATGAAGCCCCAGCGCTTACTTTCTTCCTAGCATCGTTGAAAAAAAGACAATGATGACCGTGTCAGTCGAGAATTCACTATCGATATTCATTTATTCCTACACTCATGCATAGAAAGAAATAAAGAACAACAAATCAATAATAGATCCCTTTTGATAGTAGGAAAAGCCGTAATGGGACATTTGAAAATGGCTCGCCTAACAGCGCAGTTAACACCCCGCTGCGGTTCTCATCCGGGTTTGCAGACGATCGGAAAGTGCCTGCTCCCTCTCTTCACTTTCCGCCCCCCCCCCCCCAACCGGGTTGTCATTGTTATTGTTATTAATTCGTTTCATTTTGGCGGAAATCGTTAGCCGAACATGCAGTGTCGCCTCTGCTCATTTGCATAGGCGATGTACGAAGCGTTTATTGTGTGTAATCGCGATCGAGAGGCATGCTTTGATTTATGTTTTTGTGGAGGAAGGGTTTGTTTCCTTCGCACCCGGTGATGCAAGAAGGAACGGGTGGAGCGCTTTTGTTGGGGGAGCAACTCTAAAGCAGCACGAGGGCTAGTGGTGAGGGATCTCATAACTTTGGAACCTCGGCCAAGTAATGAGGACGATATTTGAGCTGGAATATCCCTCTCCAAATTACCACACTACGCCAACAGGAGGACTTCGAGCTTGACAGATTAATGTACATCAACCCCCTCTACACTGCGGGTCTTCAATGAGACCAGGACTCAAACCCGTGACACTTCGTCCACAAGTTCTTGACCCTAACCAGTGGATTACCGAGGCCACTTTAGATTGATTTGGATGAGCGGAGGGAATATTTCTTCTTTTGTTTCCTTTTAAAATTAAGGAGTCTCATTCTTGAAATCTTTGTATTCAAAAACAATCTGGCATTTATGGTGCCATTTTATTTCATGAATGCTTTTCGGTTGTCTTTTTCTGCCCAACATAAACGTCCACTAACAATTTTTCATTTTGAACCATGTTCGCATCATAAGAACTCTGAACATTCGAACGAAGCTATTTATAATATTAAGTGATAGAAATATTCTGTCTTGGAATTTTTTCACGCTTGATTTTTAAAAATATTTGAAATTGATTCTTAAAAAAATAAGACGATTCTATGCCTCTGTGACGTATCTCAGCGAGATTGATAAAACTTTGACCCTTTCCATACGTTAAGCTCCTCCCTAATGATAGCAATATATCTTCTACTTTTGTTGGATCTTACGTAGTGACATTTATAACTGGCATTATGCGATGTAAAAAACAAAATAAAAATTATTCGAAATAACTTGAAATGTTGTTGATGTAAGAAACAACTGTACAGTATTTGAAAATCTTAAATTTTTTTACTGGAAAATGATGCACGAAAAACTGTTATATAATACAATATATGAACTATTTCTGAAGCCTTGGGATCAAATTATTTGAAGGACTACAAAATGAATAATAGTTCCTCATCTTAAAGATTTGATTTGGAAGCAATGCTTTTTGGGAAGGGATATTTTTCATTCAGTTATTTCAATGCATCTCTAAAAGTATATAAAAAAAGTTTTGCCATCCAACTGTTAGCTTCAGCTTTCTAAAACCCATTTGATAAAACTTGGTAAATGAATCCTGTTCTCTTCAGCCACATTAGTCCAACCCTAGCATCCATTTCACGGAAGACCTTTTGCATTCTCCACCTTGGAGCTTTGATGTCATTCGTTGGCGAAATTCCAGCAGCTGTCAGACGGATGATTGCCACAGCCAAATGATTTGCCCTTAGGTAGGACCCTTCTGCTGCTTTGTTAGGATGTATCCTTGAGAACAATTAACGCAGCAGGTGCAGAAAAGTCGGCGATAATTAAATTAAATCCGCCCACATATACTTTTGTACTGGTTGTTGCTTCTTTTTTTAATTCTTTTTCGTGTTATCTATTTCCCCCTTTTTTAAATACCTCTCGCTGTGCAAAGAAAAATGGGTTTCATAAGCACGCGCGCGCGGCCTCGATTCTCAGGAATAGATATACTGTCTGCCAATATTCTTGATAGATTTTGCTTGATTTAACATTCTCAAAACAAATTGCAGCTTTTTATTAAAAAAAGCATTGCCTTTGCTGGATGCTATGTATTTTACATCTTCGGGACAAAAATGGCCGCACTCTAAAGCAACTCGTCATTTTGAGCCATCTGAGCTGGCATTCCTTTCTCACAATACGCTAGCTCACCTCTCTCTACGACGGGTCTCGAACCCACGGATCGTCATGAAAAAATGCCATCCGTGACTTCCACACCCTGTCCACTCAACGACTGCCGTCGTCATAGTTGTGAAAAGTGATTCAGAACAAATTTTTATATTGAAAACGGTTTCAACTTTAATATCACATTCTGTGACGGCTGTCTTACATGCAACAATATATTTTACTATACTTTTCATTTTAATTACATTGATCTTTTTTTTTTTCTTAATAAAATTTGCTTAGTAGTTCATTTATATGCTGTAATGTCAAATGTGTTTTAAGTCTTATATGATACATTGAAAAATTGCTTTTTTTTCCCTTTGAGCTCGGAAAGATGTGAAAAATTAGTCTTAGGATTGGAGGATGTTTTTATTTGAAAATGTTTGGTGCAGACGAGTTGACAAGAGAGCTTTCATCAAGTTTTCCTCCGTTTTAAATTTTTAAGGAAATATTTCGGGAACCCTTAAGAAAGATTTCATTTCTGAAGAAATGCATTTTTCCCGAACACAAATAGTTAATTAATAATGCTTCCTTGGAGAACTGTTTTTGTTCCTGTTTCTAATGATGAGTTGAAAGTATCAAATCCATTTAGGATATCTATCGTATTTCTAATAATATTCATTCTCACTCACATGTCGTCCATTTAACCCCAGCTCAAAGTTATGAAGTAATTTGGTAAAAGTCCTTCGTACTGCTTTGGAATTCAACGTAAATTAAAACCAAATCAAAACGGATTTTATTTAAGCATTTTTTTATGCAACTTTTTTTTAGATTGTCTGTATTTTTGAACAAGAAATGTGCTCGTTTAACATTACAGGGCTCAAGTTTTAAATTTTCCTTACTCGAACGTTTGTAAGCAAAATTTTAGGAAAGTTTAAGATTGTGTATATTTAAAAATGAAAAATCAGGGGAGGGGAAAGACATCCATTTTGAGAAAATTCTTCCTTAGAAGTTATAACTAATAAGAGTGGTATAAATTTCCTCCAGCTTCTATATGAATTGCCAAAGTTATTAAATATGTCCTTTTTAAAGAGACTTCTCATTTTTAAAAAATATGCAAGTGCAAAAATTAAAAAATATTGTTTTTCAAAAATTTCTATTCTGGAATTTCTAGAATCAATAATGAATGCATTTATTGCAACTAATTCATCCTGTAACGTTATCTTGTCTTCAAAGCCAAAAGGAGCACGATTATAATTATGAAAATTGAAACGCGATGCTTTATTTAAAATCGATCATGGGGACAAGAAAGGGTAATTGTTGTTATTTGAACAAAAGGATTATTTCTGAATTCTTATTATATTTCTACGATCCCAATACAGCTGCATAGTAAAATGGCGATCCATTGAATAGATTACAATTCTGAGTATTGAAAGGAGCTGTATTCGTAAAGTTTTGAAGGATGGAACTGCTGATGAGTTATGGAATCTTCTTTGTGAAGAAAATTTCAAAGTACAGCAATTTTCCACAACACTTATTGTACTTTCTTGGGGGTTGGTTCCTTCACGCCCACCTATTCAAAATGATTAACAATCGGACTGAGTAGCTTTGGCATGGAAATGAATGCTGACCAATTGGAAAACAGTGTCTCAACAAAAGAAACACGTTTTTGACACTCTTCGCATGTCTTTCTTGACAGCTTTATACTTTCAGTCTTCTTCTAAAGGGGCGCGTTGTTTTGAAAAACATTCAGTAGTAGTTTCAGTTGGTGTGTGCACCTGACCTTTTTAAACTTGTTGGTCCCAAATCTCCAGGTGCAGTGAGAACTTCGGACGTGAAATGTAACCTTGAGTACCGCCTCTCTTCTATTTCAAAATACTACGAAACGTCTACTGGAATTATCTTTCAGGTAATATGTAAATGAAACATTCGATTCAAGTACTTATGGTGTTTTTTGAATGATTATTTCTATTGTATATTTCTTACAACCTTTTCTAAGGGACATTTCCTCTTTAAGATCAGTCGCGATGTTATTTTGAGTATCATGAAAACTGCGATCTCTCTTGTATTTTGTGGCTTTTTCCGGCGAAAAATGGTTAGCACTAATATAATATATATTTTCATAGTAGATTTGTATTAAAAACGGCGTAAAAGGGGAGTGACTTCTGACAGTCTTCTTGTTCATTGGATAATTCATTATGAAATGTTTGCTTTGCAGTAAAAGAAGGCCTTTTTTAAATAAAAAAGACCCTTTTTCTCTTTTATGACATATTTAATTCAAATGTTTAAAGAACTATTTTTTGTTACATTTGCTTCAATGACTTTTTCCTGTTGGTACTTTTCCCTTACAACTCTACCAAGGCACGCCTAGTTCGTGCATACTATATTTTCATATAATTAACGAAAAGCACAGAGATACATCGCAGAAACAAAAAGGCACTAAGGATAGAAAAGAACAATTTTATTCCCTTATCAGCAATTTTTTATGATAATGTGTTCCATTATAGATAGGGACGACTATTTAACACAATTAAAAATTTAAACAACTTGTTTCATTTTCTTTGTAAATGTTACTGCGCAATAATTTTTTTCTTTGATTTTTTAATCAGATTAAATAACGTGGGTTTTATACCTGTGAATAATATAAAGGTTTTTACTTTGAATACCAATGCAAGTTTTTTAATTAAATCTTATTTTTAGCGTTTTCTCAAAACCACCAGAGCTCTAACCACGATTCGCCAATCTCGAGTTTGCGACGACCACCACTCAGCGGACCTCGACCCTTGTTATTGTCTAGACCAACATTTGTTTAGAAGAGAAATCATAACCGCACAACCAGCATCACCCTGAAACCTTTTATACTCCCCCCTCTCAAATAAAGTGTAATACTGGAAATCTTTCTTTTGAAACGGTACTACGGTCTATAAAAGGTATGGTATTCTTCCAAACGAGACATCGTATGATCAGAATAGGGATCATGCGTTGCATGGCCTTCGTGTAGTGATTATGTAGGTCTTTGTTCGAACTCGGAAGTATCACCGGTCATACAGTTCGCGATCTTAATAACTTTGCCGTTCACTTTGATACTACAAGCCAGTATACAAAATGAAGCTCTTATTGTGGCAATTTTTAGGTCGCTGCTATCAGTCCTCCACATCGCACCCATCTCTCCCGCAGTGCTTTGCTAAATCTTTCAATTAGCACGTATCCAATTAAGTGGTGGCGACTCCGGAAAAAACACCCCCTGCCCGGCGTGAGAAGAGCAAGTCTCGGCCCCGCAGGGGGTTAACAATCGACCCATCTCTGCTGAAAACTCCTAACGAGACGGCGAAGCTAATTTTGCGGCGTACCGCTAACACGGGGCTGTTAAAAACTCGGTATGCTTTTAAAGGGCCCATAAAACTTCCAATTTGTCAGACGTTTTGTGTGCACACAAGATTTACTGGGGAGCACTCTGATTTCAGATTATACTTCTCTCCGGATCGCTATTCTATCATCCTCTCAATTGTAGTTCACTTATTGTTTGCCTTGGCAATCCAGTACTTAACTTATTCTACATACTTTAAATCTTAAAAGGGCAAAGCTACCCCCCCCCCCAAGGGTAACGATAGGAGATCTCCTCACAGAGATCGTGTGCTCCATACGACTCTCTCTCTCTGCGAGTGGAAATGTTCGTGTTTGTCCCGAACTAGTGGTTATAGGACATGTTAACTATTAAAGTGTCAAAATTTCTGCCATTTTCTTTTTTACTGGGTTTTTTAATGAACTTAAACTAGTGAATTACTGTAATATCCCGCGTATTATCGTATTCTTGTCCCGTAGTTAGATTAACGTATACTTGACCTAGCTAATTCACAGACTGGGCATTTTTCTCTACAGTTCCTTTCCTGTTTGAAATGCTTGGTTGAACTTTACGTCTTAATCGGTGAGTTCGAACAGCAAAGGATAGATACATACAAAAGGAAGGATGGACAGAGAGTACTTGGTTGAGTCTGAGAGAAAAAGCACTTTGCATGGAAAACTATTTCCCGTAAATATATTCCGGAGCAATTAAAACTAAATTGTTTTGAGTCTAAATTAAATCTCAAATTCTCCTAAGATTTTATCACCTATCTGTAAAAAACTACCCGATTTATATTGCGTCTCTTGGCCCAACTTTGGCGTAAATTTGGGGTATTAATGTATGCAGTAGCGTACAGAAAAAATTTTCAAGGAGGGGGGGGGGCCCAGGGTCGAAAGTCCACCATTTTGGTATCATGCTCAAATATGCCGCACTACATATCTTTTAATTTTGTGGATTTTCGGGAACAAAAACAATACAAAATAAATTATTGAATAAATAATTAGCATTAATTAAATAAAATTAATTATTAATAACAAATACATAATTAAATTTTACGAAATATATAGATAGGATTATAACCAATCCAAAAAAAAAAAAAAAAATCAGGGGTGGGGGGGGGGGGCGGGCCCCCCCAGGACCCCCCCCCTTTGTGTGCGCCACTACATTCTTTACGTGAAATATTTTTCTCTCAAAATTGTATTAATACTTTTAGTTGCATTGAGCGAATTCGATTCAGTTCATGCATCATTAAATACTGAGTTATTCACGAAAAAGTGTTTTAGTTATCACATTTTTAAAAAGTTATCTTTGTGTGCTAACAATAATATCCTTATTATAATTCAGTTATTAGTTATTAAGTTACGCTTATTAGTTATTATTATCCTTGTTCTTTTGTCATTTAATATTCATTTTATTGTATGTGCCTGTAAATACATTAAAATATTTAATCTCTCTCTCTGAATAATCTTAATTTTGCGATATTAATTTACTTCATATTTTTTGAATTTAATAATTTAGGTTTTTTTTTTTTTATTTTATTTTTTTCTATGTCACATGAAAATGTAATATATTTCTTTTACCTTTCAAAAAATAATGCTTAAAAATTTAAAATTTCAAGTTATATTAATTCACCCTATTATGCCATGTTTTTACGCGGGGGATATTTATAGAATAAATTTTTCATTTTAACTTCTTATCGGGTTGTAATGAATGTTTCTCACCCCCCAAATTTTTTTTTGATATTTTTTAAAAAAATGCATGAAAGCAGCACCTTTACTGCCCCCAAATCTAGGATTTTCTGCCATTGCATTTGGCCGAGGATATTCGCGAGTCCAAAAACAGATCAATGCTGCAGGTGTGAAAAAATCCCGAAGGAGCGATGCCATGGCTATAGGATAGATGCCATTCGATTCCGTGCTGCCGGGGAATGCAGACCTGAACCAATTCTTGAGTGGTTGAATATTGATCTTCTCGCGCCTCATCAGCATCAGTAGGCCAGCCAGAGCGCTCTGCTTCGTGAAGGTCACAGTCTTCGTTTTTGAACTCTCGATACCAACGCAAACGTTAAGAGTGGTACCTAAAGTGGTTCTCATGATTCGGTGAAGCTGGCTTTTTGTAACAGAACTGGAAATAAAGGATGGTTCTAATCTGGTAGCGAGATAGTTCCATTTCAGACACCTTGTGCTTAATGGTAACGCGATACTTTTTTACAGTTTTTGTAAAACAGTCTGTCAAATGTTGTCTGAAAAATATGAATAAATAACCCTATCTGTTTGGGCAGCGGTGGCGGAAAACTTTCGTTACAAGATATATTTCATTTAACACAAGATTTCAAGTACTGAAAACTTTTCGATAAAAGGTTAAAATAACATTGCTTAGTTACCAAACGCTTAATCCGTACTAAGGGTTTTAATTCGGGTCATATTTTTACATTCATTTCGATACGGAAAAAAAATTAAATAATAATTCAATTTTTTTGTTTCCAGATGAAGCTGTGCGACACTTGTCTCAAGCTCATGGGTTTCTGCCCACTCCCCCTCTCACCCCTACCAGTCCTCGGAGCACATTCAGCGGCAGCAACTCTTCATCTCCTGCCTTACCCCAAGAAGAGTCTCATTTTTCACCACGAGGGGAGCTTCCAGCACACCCTCTTCCGGTTGTGCCCTTGCCTATGCACCTGAGTTCAGCCTTTTCAACCTATTTTCCATCCCAAGCAAATGCTGGCCCCAAAAAACGCAGGAAGAAGACGTTCGACTTTTCCCATCTCGCCGAATCAGCAGTGAAAGCAGATGAGTATGAAGACGACTCCCCGGGGGCTGTAGTAGATGGACAGTCCCAGGAGAGACTGAGGCTGCCGGTGATACACCCTCAGTACCACTCCCATCCCCACTCCATCTTCTTCCAAGGTCAAATATACAATCCCGTGTTCCACCAGGAAGCAGCCAACAGACCTCAACAGGGATCCGTACTAGAGCGGAGGTTTTGCCGTGTGCGCACATCCAGTCGTCCCAAAAAAGATTTCATCTGCAAGTTCTGCCAGCGACAGTTTACCAAGTCCTACAACCTGTTGATACACGAAAGGACACACACGGACGAAAGACCCTACACGTGCGACATCTGCCAAAAGGCTTTCAGAAGACAAGACCATCTCAGGGATCATCGGTGAGTAGCTCTTGCTATTGGACCATACATCCATTCCAAAGGACTTTATAGGTGTTTCATAAATACCGAAATAACAAACATAATGCAAATAGTGTTTTGGGGCCTTTTTGAAACTTCGGTGAAATATGTATATTATTTACCCATTGATTCTGATTAATGGATCATTCTCTTATAAATGCAAATATAAGAAGGGTTTAATGTTTAGAGAAATTGGACTCCTCTTTTCTATTTTTTTAAAAAAACTGTAATTGTAAAAATTTTGATTATAGTCATTTGTGTGTGATAAATCTAAAATAAGTACTTTTAGTCTTGTGTTTGAAATGACCCGTGTGTCAAATTCTGTAGGAATGTCCTTTTAAGACAAACTTTTTCGATCGGTGGCTCCGTTTTTTTCCAAAAATTTTCCCATGGATCCCTACCCGATTCAAAGCATGACTCAGTAGGTAGAAGTAAAAGATACACTTTTACATAATTCCGCTGCGTCCCTGCGAAGAAGTTAGGAACTCCTATGTTAAGATGTGGTTTTTTTATTGACATTTTCAAGATCATTTTCACTTTCAAGCAGAAAAATGCATCCATTTTCATATAAATTTGTAAGGTTGTAACTTATGCATTCTTATATTATGCTGTGTGAATTTAAAATTGAGAAAAATTCCACAAAATAAGCTATTTTTCCCCTTTAATTCATTAATATAGTAAACCTATTTAGTATTCCAAAATGAGAAAGGGAAGTATAGAGAATGAATTTTACACCAGTAAAAAATGAATTGCGATATACAGTTAGAAATGAGTATCTATGATGAACAGTGGTTTTCAAAGTGGGGTACAGGGTAGGGGAGTACTTGTGAAAAGAATATATCAAAATAGTAGGATCGTGTATAACATGATAGTTGTTCGAAGTGTGGTTTCACTATTGTCAACATCATAAATGGACCGAATATGTGAAGCGCATGCGCACGAAAATTTTTATTATTATACATTACATTATGTTATGTTGGGTATTACGTACAATTTTTTTTTTTTTTTTTTTTTTTTTTTTCGTTTTAGGGACCGCAATCAAAATAGTTTTGAGATTGCTGATCTGTGAAATAATGAAATCATAATATTATAGTCATACTTTAGTATTTTTCTAAAAAGAGTGCCAAGTGTAGGTTCTATTATTACACAAATGAGAGAGAGTTTTGTTTACATCGCACTATAAAGCAATATTATTGGCCTCCTTTTGAACCTCGGTTAAGTGACACCTAAGCTGGTAGTCCTCGCTCCTAACTACCATACCAACGGGAGGGCATTGAGTCTCGACAGATTTAACGTACAGCGCCCTTCTCTACAGGCCATTATTAAAATTATAAACATGTGTTGTTGTTTTTTTAAATTGGTAATTCTTTGAAATGATTCCGTGACGGTGTCATAAACTACGTGCGCATCCTCCTTAAAGCGTATTTTCACTGCTTCAGCATTTACGTTCTGTTGCCTTCACCGAGACGCAGAAAGCAGACTCTCCTAAGAACCATCGTGATTACGAATATCCCAGCCACTTTTTTCTTTTGATAAGCTCCTTTTGATTGATCCAATGCGAAGCATCTCGAATTTTATCGCTTTCGATTGGATTAAAATTTGCTTGCTGACAGATTGTTGCAGTAAAGGGAACCTAACGCAATAAACATTACTTGCAGCAAAATACCAGATGGCGCTTCCGTTCATTTCCTGGAATATGCAATCGGAATTTTCGTAGGTAGATATACTACAGGGAAAAAAAGGTCAATATAGTTATTAATCATTAACAACCGCCTGGGATTATTCATAAATAAATCGGTGATTTAAGAAAAGCAATCACTGAAGCTCTGCATCCATTAATGTGTCTCATTTATCAACACAATAAGATGACGATAAAAATGACTGCGACACGTATCGTTCATCTAAATTCCACACTACGTCATTTGTTTGGATCGGAGTCCAAAATTTGGCTTCTGACCATCCAAACTGCTCTTAGTAGGGGACGCTTGAATCGTTGCTAACGCGGACGCACTTTACCAATAAATACAATTTTAAATTAATCGTAATGTAATATGGGATTACTAGTGAAACTTGCCATTGATTAGGTTAATATTATCTCTCAAGTTGTTGACTGGGTAGAGACTCAAAATCTTCACATTGGCTTGGTGTGGTAATTTATAATGTGGAGTGCCACCTCAGATCTTGTCTTAAATCAGAAGAACAGTCTGTCCCCAGCAGAACTCGTGTTGCTTTAGAGCAGTGTTCCGCAACCCCCGGTCTGCGGATCAAATGGTGCCGGGCCGCCAAAAGAACATTAAACTATTACCATTGTATTTTAAGTGCTGCATTTCTCTCGGATTTGCGCAACTTTCCACAGAAATCACTTTATATTCCACGTTAAATGCCTTTTATTCATTTTTGGTGCAACTATATTTTATTCTGAAGGCATATTTAAATGTAACTAAATTAAAATTGTTAAATGAAAACAATCTTAAAATATAAACAATCAACATGTCCCACCCTCAGCGGGCCGCGGTAAAATTATCAAACGTTGACCGGTGCGAGGCGATAAAAAGGTTTAGGAGCACTGCTTTAGAGTACGGCATGAGTGGCCAACCTTTTGGAGACGAGTGCTACTATATGATTTAAAAAATATCAGGTGCGTGCCCAACTTTTCCAACAAACAATGAAAAAGTGAGAAAATATGTTACTTATAGGCTTATTATACGATTTTGACACAAAAAGCAGATATTTTATGCAAGTCTATGTCGTTGAAACTTAAAAATTGTATAACAATTTTTTTAAAAAAAGTCCAATTTAAGTTTTATTGTTAATGCAGGTCCAATCACTTAGGTTAAGTATAAAATGAAAATGAGTAGCTTTTTAAAAATTACTAAGCAGTCAGTACTCGCTTAATGTCGTTTTGCGTTTCTTTAATCAAGTAATCTGTATTAGGATTCATTCTCTCTCTTCTCTTGAAGATACTCTGATTGTTTTAGGTGCCTATTTGTTAATTTTTCTAGCGATTTATTTTTCACTTTATAATAAAAAAACATTTGTTCACCAACATATTTTGATCCAAACCTGCAGCAACATCTTGACAGCCACACAAATCGTGTAAATTTCAAAAATATCTTGTAGGTACAGATTTTCAAAATACAATATACAATAGAACCTCCACATATTACGAACCTCCATATAGCGAATCTTTCTATATGGCGAACTTTTTCGTGGAACCAAAAACATTTCACGATTTTCTTCGTAAAATAACCTTTTAATAGCGAAGTACATTTTTTATAAAACGAACTTTTTCTTTTGTGATTCAATTTTTTTTCTCCCTATTTTTAAAGCATTTCTGGTCATCTCAAGTTATTCTCTCTTTTAACACATTTTATGGCTGTCATGAATCTTGAACTGTTTAACTCACCTAGAATAAAAAAATTGCCGTAATTTTTCAAATAAAACTAACAGATTTTATGAGTAATTAAATTTAAGGACGCATGTGGTAATGTATGTTTAGAATTTCTAGTTATAAAATAATGTATGTTTAAAATTACTTGTATGCCTTAAATTAGAAAAGGTCCATAAAATTCATTAATTTTAATGTAAAATTATTTTCTTAATGTTAAAAATACAGTGTATTCTTCGACATTCTTTTGTCTTGTTTTTCTTCCTATTATTATTTTTTTTTGATGGGTAAGATATGTAAAGTAAATATACATTAATTAACAAAAAGGTGTGAATAATTACTTTTTTTTAATATATAGTATTTATAAATTTAAAATGTGGCTTATAAAGTATGTTGAAAGATGAACTTCTATATAACAAATTTTCCACATAACGAACTTTTTTACGGGATTTAGGGACTTCTTTAAATAGAGGTCCGACTGTATTTCGCGTCATTTGCAGCAGAAATAAGTTCCTCATATTTGCTTTCAGGTGTAGTATGGTGCTTTGGTCAATAATTTTGATTTGGATTTTAGGTGGGTAACATTTTGATTTGAATTTTAGGTGGGTAACAATTAATGTGTTGAGCAGAAAAATTGAAAAAGGGTCTGTAAAAAGTTAAGCGGTTTTTTTTTTTTTTATCATCTTGGAAATCCTCAAACTAAGCCCTGAATAAGTCCTGCAAAATGAATATTAAATTTTTAAATCTATCATAGCTTGAAGCATTGTGAACTTAGGTAAATATTTCCTACACTAATATGAAACGAGTTAACCTTTTGTTGTGCAAGCTAAAGTTTGTTCACAAAAGAAAATATATGACCACAATTAGGGTAGGAAAAATACAATCGTTTCGCTTTAATATTAAATTTAAATTATTTAAATCTCATAATATCGGTAAGAAAAGCTAAATTTCACCTGTCATTCTTGAGAAACCAGAACTCATTGAGCAGTTCATTGTTTTCTTCCAAATATATTTTGAAACACTCTCCCACAAATACCAATATCACTGGAAAACTGCACTCTCACTGGAAAACCAACGCACATAGCAATGAATTCATGATAATTTGGTATATTTTACTTCTCAATTCACACACACATTAAGCTTATTTAAAGTAAAGTTTGAGGGTTTTTTTCTTGCCTGAGAGAGACAATCGTATTTCAACAAAATCGTAAGAAAAAAGTTATGTATTTTTTTTTCTCTTCTGAGCTTTTGATTTTTCAGTAAGTCTTCGCGTGTCACTGTTATAACTTCGCCACACAGTTGCACGAGTGCTTAGGGTCAGCCACCTCAAACAAACACCCCCTGGTTGGCACAAATGAACGATCAATCAATCTTATTTTTTCAGGTTGAAGTATGTTCTGGTGTTAAAGCCACATTCTAACTTCACTATTAATAGAATTCTCATTTGTGTTCAGGAGCAATATTTTTTTCTCATTTCATCACCGGTATCTCAATACTAAGCGATTTCTTATACTATTCTCGTCTTGATGTAGTTGAAGACTACGTATTTAAATAAACATTTGTGAATTTTGAAATTCAGTGTTTTCAACCACACAAACTTGTATTGAAACTTTGATTAAAATGTGTTTTGAGTGTGTATCCTCTTGGATATCAAGTTAAGACAGGTTTTTTTAGTTTCTTCATGAGAAATAAAAGCTAATAATTTTTTACTGATATTTCTTTTTGTTCTGCACTGATGTTTTTAATTTGACTGTTATATTTAAAAAAAAATACTCTCTGAACGCATAGAAATGTCATCATTGTTAAAATTTAATATGAAAGTAAGTATAAAAATTTTTACTTTTTAAAAATTAATTTGTGTTTAAAAAAAAGGGCAAAATCACTACACGATATTTATTCGACGTTCACATTCTCAGGAGTAATAAGGAAGCTCTGAACATCTTAATATGAAACAAAAATGCAGGTCGAGCTTTTAGAATGCCTGAATATAAAGCAAATTGTTTGAAAAACTTGCCACCAAGATTTTTTTTATTTTTAAAAAAATTATATAATACAACTTTAACAGTTTTAATTCTTAATATCTACTCTTACTGTAGTTTTATTACATTAAATATTTCATATCTCGTTCATTTCGTCTACACAAAAAATTAGAGTTATAATTTTGAGAATTTTTTTGAGAAAAGAGTTTTAAGAGATACTTACATTAATAAATGTAATTTAAAAAAAAAATCCAGTACACTAACTTGTAATTTTTCAAATGCACCCACGATTCAAGTGCGATCTTCCAGTGTAGTGAAATATTTTCCACTCCTGAGCGAAAATACAGCGGATGCAATTTAAAGAGGTAGATTTATAAAGCCCAAGTAATCAAAGGTTGGGTCTGTAAAGCGGCCTGCAGATATTTTAAGTATGTCGCAGTTGCCCCGAGATCGCCGGACCTCGTGCGTTCTATCATGTTTTGGTGGGGTGCGCAGACGAGATTCGAAGGCGCCCCGTTTTGATAATCGTGCGCCTATCGATAAAACAAAAGAGTGCGCAACTCATTCTCCAAATTCCACGAGGTCAGGCACGAGCTGACGTCACGTTTTATCCGGGTTTCAAGATCACGTGGGCACGATCGCCCAGCACGACATTACCCTAATTTCATTTCTCTCCCCCTCCCCTCTGTAAAAACGTTTTGCATCAGGGGGAGGAGAAGAATGTGCTACCGGAACTGAGAGAGTCCCCAATGGAAGGAAAAATATAATGTAAATTTTGTTTCAAGCGGCAGTCACGTCGTTCTGGTATAATTTATAGCGCAGTGGATTACTGTTATTCGGGGGCTTCATTTCAGGCTGCTGCGAAGAAAGGCTTTTTTTAAATATGCTTTTAGAAACCTAGAGCAGGAGATTAGATAGCACTTAAAAAACCCCAGCTTTAAAGCAATATTTAAAATTTAAAAAATGCGATTAAACTTTCGCTATAATATCGTACGATGTCCATTTTTGTGAAAATATTGCTCACTATAAGTTTTCACACACACCACATTGTAACCCCGACACCCTAAGGTATCATTCGGAAATAGTTGTGTAGCCAAGTGGTTATGGTCATGACCTCGTGACCGACATGTCATGAGTTCGAGCCTTATGTCACTGAAGACTCGCAGAGTAGATGCTCAAAGTCCTCCCCTTGACGTGGTGTGGAAGTTAAAGAGGTTGGTGTGGTATGCCAGCTCAGGTGTGTGTCGTCTTCGTTACTTAACCACAGTTCAGAATTTCGGGGTCCGTCGCCAATAATCATTGCTTAAAGTGCGACGTAAATCAGCAATCACTACGAAGTGACGTTTGCAAACACCTGCTTTCACAGAACATCTCATGATTGAGAGAGTCTCTGAAATTTCGACCTACTCTTCAAAAAATATACAATCGTCATCTTGCATTTATAAACCTACTGTGTGTTTTTAGCCGGCATGTGAAAAGAACAGCGCGAGAAATCGGCTGTTTCCTCTTGCCTTTTTTTCCCTTCGATTCTATTTGAATTGTTCCTCTTAGCTTAAAGTAATATTTTTGATTACGATCAAATGGGGGGG